>JAQJVL010000007.1:7654171-7700441 GCA_035578905.1 Stictocephala bisonia
CAAATAATGCAATCGTGTCGGAGTTATGATATGAAAATTTTCACAATGAAAACCGAATTGGCCAAGCTTATGTCATGTTTATGTTTTCTGTATCACTTGTTTGCAATAAATTATTAAATTAAATAAATGCTAATGTTACTCAGCACATGTTCAGGGGCTGTTCCTACCCCTTGGGAATGGCATTTCAACAAGTCCTTACTTGGTCTTTATTTAATAATGACTAATAATATTGACCTAATATTACTTTTATAAGGTGAAAAAACTGTTAAATTTGTCCTTCATTTACATGTTTAGTACATACATTAGAAACCTGCGAATGATTTTAACATATTGTAAAAATGGAGTGTATCAAATTGATTTTTAATTTTATTCTAACTGTGCATAAATATTAGATTTGTTGTAGCTGTCAGTGTAAGTACCAGAATCTGTAGCAGGAAACTTTCTTTCTTAGAAAGTGTCAGTAGTACTGGAAAAACTTGAACAATTAACTTACAAATAGCACAAGCGAGATATAATAGTACTCTTGATTCTGCCACAATGATTGATAGCTGCCACACCTTCTGGAAATCTGTTCTATTATTGTTACACGAAAAACAAAATGTTATTGGATCGCAGAAAAAAACATCAAGATTGAGAACTTTGCGGAAAATCAACGTCGGGACTTAGTGACGCAGAGCTGTAATCCAGCTACAGCTGTACTTGGGGACAAAGTGTGGAGATTGTAGGCGATAGGTTCAATCCTCAGTCCCCATATGGACACAACTAGAGAAGTCTGGGGTGTACATGTTGAGTGTTAGTCAAGGTTCAGATGTTGTGTAGGGAAAGAACTGTGGCAGACTTGTCAGTTAGCTGATAATCGGACCAATATTAAGTAGTTCGGATTCCACTTAAAACTGTAGGTTCTTTAGTTGCCCTGGCTATCAGTGGCGTATTTCACGTTTTGCTACCTAGGGGATATAGCGGCTATCTGCCCCCCCGCCCTTCGTTTGTATCATAGCTAATGTTGTACTAAAAACTTAGTAGGTAGTAGGTATCAACATAAGCTGAACACTATAAGTTAAAACCAATTTATTTTAATCGTTTATTAATTGAAATGTTAGTGGTAGTACGTACATACGTCTTCCTCTACCCCTCTTCCCCGGACCCGCCTATCAACATAAGTACACAACTTCTGCCGCTCTCGCTCTATACATACATTCGTAACACAGTTAGATGACAGCCGTAACTTGATAATATTTTGTAAAGAACAGTACTTTGTACTTGACATTGATGCCCTTAATTTTCAAATATTCTCAAAATACCATTACATGCCTGGTAACTTCCAACTCCTTTGCCGCCCCCTAAATTCTGCCGCCCTGGGCTACAGCCCCTATAGCCCCTCCCCCTAAATACGCCACTGGCTATAGGGCTATTCATAAATGACTCTCTCTCTCTGAGAAACAGTCGACCTTAGTAAGAATGACGTCGACCTTAGTTAGTAAGAATGACGTCGACCTTAGTTAGTAAGAATGACTACACTCATTCAGCTAAACTCATCATATTAATTCGCCCATATCCCTACGATTAGCGTCTTAGTAACGAATAATAGGCCTCGTGTAAACCGCACCAAGATAGTCCGATGATAACTTTGGCATGTGAAGCCCCCTCCTCACTTCTCGCCCAGCAATGTTGTCAAATATAAATTCGTTGAAAATATTGATGATTTGTCTAAACATCTGTTGCAGTAAACAAACACTATCATTTATTATTATAAACCACGGTACATAGAAAAGAAGACGGTAAGTATCACGTACATCTCCGATGACGTAACATTGGCGAAATTGCAAATATAAACACAAAGATACTGTTATAATTCCCATAGTTATAATGCCAGCTGATAAAGTGATAAATAACTTGCTTAACTATTCAGCTGAATGCTTCTATATAATTGGTGGATTTAGTTACCAGTACTTAATAGAATAAACAAATCAGCTGATTTCGCCCATGTGACGTCACAGTCTACTGCGTAGTCTCGTCGTGATAACTGACATTTTTTCTAAATAGTTACCGTGTATGTGTTATAATGCACGTGTTTTGGTAATATATATTTAGTGAAATAATTACGGATAAAAACAGCTATTTCATTTGATAAACATTATAAATTAATAGTACTTTCTACAGCATTTTAAAATTATTATAATGCTATAAACAATTACAGGGTTAACACATACCATACTTAATTTTATCACTACATTCTAGAGGTCTTTCCATATTGTCATACAGTAAACAAAACGCCAATTAAATTGACAGTATTGAACATACGCATACTTGTCGTAGATAAAACATGTGGTTGAGTGATTCTCAGAAACGATATGGCAACACCGCCTAAAATGTCATCGGACTATGTTGATGCGGTTTAAATTAATATAAAGCAATAATGGTAAATACATCACTGATCTAAAGAGCTAAATAGAACTAAATACTCCTATGATATAGCAAGTACAGCACGCTCTTAAACCTAGGAAAACATAATTATTGTATCGTTTTAAAAAAGAACACAATATATCTCGTATAAAGTGCTTGCTTCGAGTACATTTGAGAAAATTTATCGGTGCGACTGTCTTGTATGGAGGAGGAACACTGTCAGCGGCAAGTCACAATGTTGTCGGTCTGACAATGACAAAGACGTTATCGACCAGTACTGACTCATACTCATACACATTGTCGATGTGTGGCAGTTCTCACTGCTACATATGATCGATATACACCAACTACGACAGCTTACCTACCAGTCAGATGTAGAGCGGAGAGGGCAATAGTAGGCACACGGGCTCACACTGGCTCACTGGTCGCACTTTGTCACTTGTCTCTCTGATAACGTATCAGGGCAGCTTCTTTCCCCTACCCTCCCACAGACATTTGATATGTTGACAAAAAAAAAAAAAAAAACTTTCATGTACAAATATTTCCCAACCCAAACAAACATATTCATTATTCATCATTGAGGCGCCTACCATAATCGTAGGCGAATATGAGGAGCGAATGTAGATGAGTTTAGTTGAACGAGTGTAGTCATTGTTACTAATTAAGGTTCACTGTTCCTTAGAAAGAGCTATTTAAAAATAACACAATAGCCAGGGGGACCTACAGCATCATGTAGAATCCGAACCACGTAGTGATGGTCTTATTTTCAGCCAACAAACAAGCCTAGTACTCAATTCTCTTCCCTACACAACATCTGGCCAGTGCCCACCACCCAACATGGACACCCCAGACTTCTCTAGTAGTGCCCACATCGATGGCAACCATTGAGTGGACGCAATGTCGATATTAAGAGGACCGATCATAGAACATATCGCCTACAATCTCCACAACATTTTCTCCGTTAGTTGCATTGCGCCATTAGTGCCGACCATAAACCACATTTCGATACTTGCTGTTAAATAAGAACTAATGATCATCTACATTTATTATCAGTTGAACTTGAAAAAGGATGTTCAACAACAAATAACAAAAACGCCGCTGATATGTATCAAGACGTAGGTAATACATACATATCAGGCAATCACTTTTCATAACAGTTTTTATTTTAATCATAGTAAAATATGGTTGCAATAAATGATTACCATAAAATGATCGGTATATTGCTTATGTACAATTGAGCGACAACAATAATTATGCAAATTACAACAAGCAATGGTTGAGATCAATAACGTCCTCAATTTACCGATTACGCAAATAGTTTAGCCGGAAGCCGCTGACAGCAGCACTCATCAAACCTAATAAATAATAAACTACAGATTTTTAATTTAATACAATTAGTTAAAAAAAAGCAAATAGCGCGTATATTTATGCAAACCACAACACGGAAAACGAATCCAACACACTTCAGTAAATAAAAACGAAGGGAAGAGGTAATATTTATTTAAAAACTTTTGCCAGTAAACAAACAACAACAATTACACAAATTAACACAGTCAATTAGAAATTAATATAATTAATACGTGCCAAGAAATACAAATTAAAGAGAAACCCCTAATAAAATATTTGGTAGTCAGATTTATTTAAATATACTCATATCATATAGCCTTAATATGACAAAATAGCCAGTAAAAAACACTCCAAAAACCAAAAGTAGGCCTAATAGTGGTGGAAATTAGTAATAAGATCAAAAACCACAAACAGAACATATCAGGTTAATAAAATCAATCAGATTTCACCGTGCTCTACTGTTTGTATTCTACATTCAATGTCCGTGTCCTACAGTACAAAGAAAAAACCGGATAAGTGTCCGTATTTTTCGTTCTATTAATATTAAAAGTATATATTTTAAATATTTAATATTCTAAACAAACATTTATTATTATGTACTATTACTTTGGGCAATCGACACTCGTGATAGGTTGTATAATGTCTCACATACATACTACGCTCTGTTATTATGTACCATACACTTCCCTAACCTTAAAAAATTTAAGTTTTTCAACTCTTACTAAACAGAAAATAAGTGTGAAAATTTTGAAGGAGTGTTGGAGTTTGCTCTTTCTCTACTCAGTCCTTCGGCACCAGTTGAGCGAGTTTTATTCTAATGAAAAATGTCTGGACACCAGATCAAATAAGACCGTCGGTGGAGAAGGGCAAAGCTGTTCTGAGCATCAAAGTTAACAGTGTCATGTCATGTATTACTTAAAAAATTAATATCTCCCGAAAAATATGACTGGTTTCAGCCTTCAGCTAGTATACCAGTACCAGTACAACTAGCACAAGATATGCCTGAACAATTATGACAATTCATTAAAATCTGCCGAGTTAACTTTAAACTTAATGAATTACTTTTTTAAAGAAAAATAAAATAACTGTCCGTTGATATTGTATTATTCTGTAATCTTAAATTACAATATAGTTATTATTTTCCCCAATTAACAACCCAAATCGCATATAATAAAATTCGTAAAAGACGCATTTCAAAATAACCGCCCCCCTTCCACCAGACCCCCCCAGGTACATTCGGTGTCCGTACTTTACTGTGAAAATGTATGGCAACACTACTAAAAGAAAAAAAAAGAAAAAAAAAACAGTTATCTATCTATAACTGATAAGCAAACAACCAGTGATATTTCCAAACGTAACCAATCCTACGTGTAACACATGACGCTAGCAGTTCTCGACGTCGCCGCTGCAGCAGCACTGTACACATAAGGAAATCTTAATTTTGCTTTTATAATCATCATTCAAAATAAAACAGTGTTAAATTGTTGGACATTTTATGAAAACCTCGCGTATTGATTTTGAGATGTATTCGCTAATAATTATTAATGATTACAAAAACCGATTTCATGCCATTCAACTACCGGTGCTGCTGCCGAGCGGTTACATCAGCAACTAACAGGCAACAGTAACAATGTAAGTAACTTTACTGAACTTTCATCCGAATCAAACTTTGAGGCAAAGAAGTGACGTTTTTACGAGAGATCCAATAGAAATTAATAACCTTTACTGATATTGCAGTAATTAATTGTAATTAATGGAGTCGAATCAAAAATGTTGAAAGTACTCACTAGATACAACCATCGAAATTAAAAAGTCACGCAGTTTTGTACACATGAAAAGTCGATCCTGAGCTTTTGTCTATTTACCTGAAGACAGTTTTTTTCTTTAACTGTCCCTCTTTCAAATGCGAAATGCAGCTTTATTATTGTGCTTACGATAATGTGGCCTCTTTATGAATAAAATTTTATATTTTGGCCAACATATGATTAGCAGATTCTATACATAACTAGATATCGGGAGCTCGGTCATTGCATTACCACTGTAGTCCTTGTTAGGCCAAGCTTTGACGTCACCGACGGCGCTTTGACGTACAATATTGATGGAGTGGGTGGGAGCACCGATGCGTAATGGGCCCGCGACCTACATTGTCCCAGAATCAATGGCCGGGGATATGTACTGTGGGAGTACAGAGAGCAATATTCCGGGCCTGTTACGTTACATAAGTTAATGTATTTCCACCCATACAATGGAGAGCCGCCTTTTATGTCGGATGCGGAAATAAACTGATGACAACTAATGTGTGTGACGCCATAGTCGAAAATGACTTCCGACGTGACACGTTACGTAGTCCAAGATGACGGTATCAAGGTAACACGAGAGACAAGCCGTCTATCCTCCATACTTCGTCACAGACATCAACAACAGTCTGTTACTCACCTCAGCTGTTGTGTTTGGACATTCCTTCGGTCTGGTTCCCTTCAACCAACAGTAAACAACTAACCGCTTCACACTCCAGGTACATTGTGTTTGGTACATCACCGTTTGGCTCCTCCATCTTATTTGCGATTTCTGAATTCCACCCTCAACAACAGGCAATTAAAGATAATTAAACAGGGTCGCAGAGAAAGTTCTTTTAGGCACCTGAATGAAGGACTGCCACAAGGTTCTGTTCTTGTCCGTCTTCTATTCAAGTAATTGAGAATGTGTGCGAGTGTGTATTTAGTATATTATAGATTTCAGTATTTATATCTATGCCTACGTTACATGATAAAATTTATGTAGTTGTTTATGTACACTTGTTTTCGAATAGAATATCTTTATTTTATAGTATACATATACATTATTCATCAGCCTGGCATAGGGTAATCTGAAATGACTATGATGTAATTAAGTGTTTTGATGTATTGACCATTGGGCAATTATTTGTATTATCAATATTTTTGTATTGTCTGTATTTTTGAAAAAATAAATAAATTGAATTGAATGTATACGTTCCCGCCACACGACCCTGATAATTCATGTATGCAGATGACACTGCTCTCGCAACTCAACACGAGGACATATAAAAAACACTTACACTTGATCTTAACACCCTCAATAATTATTTTAGAACTTGGAAGCTAAAGCCCAATCTAACAAAGACATACAGTATGTAAGTTATAAGTCTTATTACACCTTATTTTTTACACTAATAATTAATGTACTGTATTTTAAAGATTTACAAACAGCAATGAACTTCTCATGTAATATAAACAATCGGCAGTTAAATGCAATGCAGTTGATTAAATACCAAATAAATTCATATTCAAGAGACCAAAAGTCAAAGAAGTGTTTTAAAAGTGGATTGAACTATTCTGATTACTTGCAATCAAATCATTCGTAAAAACGTCCATTTTAAATAGTTTTTAATATAAACAGTTTCATTTAGTCTTGGCAATCCATACTCACTCTCATCTTGACGGTTTATATTCAATATTCATTAGTAAGACGCCGATCGTAGAGATATGAGTGAATATGAGGGGCATATGAGTATAATGCGTTTACATGAATGAGTGTAGTCATTGTTACTAAGGATAACTGTTTCTCAGAGAGAGCTATTTATTAATAGCCCGATAGTCATGGCAAAGAAGAGACCATCAGCTTTATGTGGGATCTGAGCCACGCAGTGGTGGTCTGATTTTCAGTTAACTGACAAGTCTTAAGTTGGTTCTTTCCCAACATAACATCAGAACCTTAACTGCTATCCAACATGGACACTCCAGACTTATCTAGTAGTTTCCACGTCAATGGCAATCATTGAGCGGACGCCGAGGACTGAGCACATAACCTGAGAAGGGTTTGTGTTATGACAGGTCTCTCAATGAGATTCATAATTATGTTTTTTATGTCGTATATGTTTGGAAGGTAAACTAACTGTATGGTTTCAGAACTTGAATGAGATAATTAATGCAATTTCAATTTAATTAAAATCACTAAACAGTGCAGCGACTGTGTTTTTATGCTTTCCAATGATCCAAACAACTCGAAATTGACAATATCCAATTTTCTACGGATCGTACACACCACTCCTTTCCAACCTCTGTCGATGAGCTAAGTTAGTCTACCAGTAATTGGCCCCTGAAAATAAACCACAATTGCAATAAGGTTTACAAATTAATTTGCAAATGGTATTGCCCTACAAGATCTGTCCATTTGTAACTTATAATTTAACGTGAAATTTTCACATCAAAAAGAGCAATCATATTCGAGAGTATAGCCAGAATAGGTCTATAATTACGCACGTCAATCCATATGTAATTTTGGAAGTCAGAACGTTTTGGAAGCAATGGTCTTCTATTATAGTAGACCATCCGTGTTTGGTCCCTACATATTGTTTGCAATATCTGAATTCCACCCTCAACAACAGGTTAATTCAAGTTTGCCTGGGTCGCAGAGAAAGTTCTTTTAAGCACCTAAATGATGGACTGCCACAAGGTTCTGTTCTTGTACGTCTTTTATTCAATGTATACACAGCCCACATTCTCGCCACACAATCCAGAACATTCATATGAGCAGATGATATAGAACGTTATGGAAAGCGTTTACTCAGTGAAGTGACACTTGAAAGCGAGCCCGTCAGTGGAGTCGCCATAATTGGACAGGGCCAAAAGGCGCAGTGGAAGGGCTCTTCAGACCTACCCCCCGCGGTGACGTCACCACGAAGTACGACTGACGGACTTTACAATGGCGAGCGATCATTATTCAACCCACCCTTAGGGCCATACCCACACTCTACGTACTCCTCCACAGGACGTGTTTACTCTACTGTATAGCTCCATTAACGCGTTCGTATTTTTTCTAAATTCATTATGCACTTAAGATGCACACTTCACTAACTTAACAAGTGTTAAAATAATAGTTACCAATTTTACAACAATTGGCAGACCATTTGTTCTCAGATAGCAAAATTATTCCTAATCATCATAAAAGGAGAAATGGACATGAATTTACCGGTAATCGGTCACTTCAAATGTTAAGATACTATAAATAAAAGGACCGATCAATAAACAGTGGCGTCCCACCAGTGGTAGAAGATTAATAATGAAACGTCATGGAATTGGAACGACAAGTTGAAGCAGACGATAAATCAAATTGTCTGGAAACCACGCCCGAAACAATTTCACAACACAAATAGCAAAGCAATATCCGCCATCACGATACGGCACGGCATCTAGCGTGATTCAGACCCTGTGGACAAGAAATTGTCTTCTATTATAGTAGACCATCACTGTTTGGCTCCTGCATCTTGTGCCTATTTGCGATTTCTGAATTCCATCCTAAACAACAAGTTAATTAAAGTTTGCCTGGATCGCAGAGAAAGTTTTTTTTAGACACATGAATTTTCTACCACAATTGTCTATTCTTGCCCCTCTTTTATCCAATGTATATTTGAATTACTGCCACAAAATCCAGAAAATTCGTATAAGCAGATGAAATTGCCCTCGCAACTCAAAAAGAGGACATAAAATATCAAAAACATAAAGAACACCTAAACTTTATCTAACCACCAGCAATCACTATTTTAGATCCTACGAAGCTAGACAAACAAAGACCCAATCCGACAAAGACAGATGTAACCTGTTTAAACTGAGTAATAGTCTGACTAATAAAAAATTGAGCATATCTTTTCAATGTTGCTAGGTTGAAACACAATGAAGATCCATAGTACTTGGGAGTCAGTTTGGACTGATCTTTTTGTTTTAAAAGTCACCTACAGAAAACAGCAGCGACTCGAAGTGAGAACCAAAACTCACACTGTAAAGCAACTCGCTGGATCATCGTAAGGAACCAATGCACAAGTTCTACGTATTATAGCTTTGTCTCTGATTTATTCCACTGCTGAATATTGTGGTCTTGTGTGTCTTGACAGTTCACATGTACGAGAGGTTGATATACAACTAAATAGGGCGATGAGGGCTATCAGCGGCTTCGTCATTGTAACCCCCTTCCACCATGGTTTCCAGTGCCATACAACATAGCTCCTTTAGTTATAAGACGCAAAGAGGAACTTCTCAGAAAGTTTAAAAATACCCCATTGGCACTACGACGAGTCTCGAACCTATGACTAGAACCAACTGCTTGTACATCAAACAGTGTACCAGAAATTCCAGTTATAGTTTTGTATATGTAGACCGAAGGCAGAATCCCCCTACAGAAATGTCCGAATCCCCCATTTTTCAAGACATCCCATAACGTGCTCCCCAGTAGCAAAGCAATATCCGCCATCACGATACGGTACATAATCTAGCGTGATTCAGACTCTGTGGACAAGACGCTTGTCTTCTAGTTCTAGTAGACCTGTTTGATTCCTTCATATTGTCTCTCTGAAATATGTAATTCTTGATCTTGTGACTTGTTTCGAAACTTTTAGTAGAGAGAGGTTTATTTAAAACTTCAATTGCAGAAGTATAATCAGGATTTTTATTTTTAAATTTTTCAAATCTAAACACATTTTTCATAAAATATTTTATTGTTGGCGTAAGGTTTCGGTCTGTCTACACCAGTACTGTTGTTTAGTACTACACTGACCTCTAATCACAGAACCACAACCTGTACGTACCGAACCCTTCACCGTAACCTAGGGAACGGTCACACAGACAATAATCTTTGTGATACGAAAGCAACGACAGGAAAATTACACTGATTGAAATGGTAGCCGGCCGCTTACATCCCGTTCTGTTACAGCGCCTGCGAATCGTGCCCAGTACGGTAAGTTGTATTTTCCAAACGAACCGATATAACCACCAAATCTTATATTCGTGCACGCTGTGAACACATGGTCTGTGCACATTTCTAAACTTTGTAATAAGCTTAGCAGGATCAGCGATGCACTTTACATAATGTATTAGATGTCAAAAGCCTAATAATTGGTTTATCATGGGTGCTTTTCATCTTTGATGTCCTATGGTGTTGAGGTGTGAACCGGATCCGCATCTGCAGCCAGGGCGTTTCTTGAACAAAAGAGGGCTGTCCGCATAATCAAGGGACTTCAAACATTAAGTTCATCCAGAGAGGTTTCCTAGGAATTAAACATATTAACTCTGCCTTCCCTCTACATATAGCTGGAATTTCTGTTAAACTGTTTGATGTACAAACAGTTGGTTCTAGCCTTAGGTTCGAGACTCGTCATGGTGCCGATCTTCGCACCCCCAGACATCGCTTGAGTCTAATCCAGTGTAACCCGATGTGCGCTGAAGTGAATTTTTTTAATACA
Organism: Stictocephala bisonia; assembly: GCA_035578905.1. Taxonomy (NCBI): domain Eukaryota; kingdom Metazoa; phylum Arthropoda; class Insecta; order Hemiptera; family Membracidae; genus Stictocephala; species Stictocephala bisonia. The sequence continues at coordinate 7,665,174 of JAQJVL010000007.1, forward strand.
CTGCTACTAGAACTCAAGTATTCTGAGAAAATTGGCTTTCTCCCACGCCTTAAGAAATTTCTTGTGGAGAGTGAGTTCTATGATTAGGATGAATTCTTGCCTAGCTGAGAAGTGATCGTTGGTTGCTCGAAACTTGAATGTTTTGTACATAATATTATCTATTTGTATTACTCATTAGTAATAACATGTCATAGTTTTAATCTTAATTGCTATTGACGATTGAGACATACATTTGTGTATTTTATTCAATAAATAATTTTGACTTCGAGAATAGCACGTAATTATCACTAGTCGTAGGTATATTTAAAGGCAGTATTAGTCGCGAGGACTTGCTCGTTAAGTCACATCTGCAAGTCCACTCACTAGTAAGTCACTGCGTGAAATAGTGTAACATACCTGTGACATGTCGGTGTGTGACCGCCATCGGATCTGTCGCAACGAAATTAGAACCTGCGTTCCTGTCGCAACGGCAAATACGGTGTGAATGGCCGTCAACATTGAATTATCTTTCTTTTCAATAACGCCGTCCTTGGTTTGTAGCGGAGCTGAAGAAGGATCTACCAAACAAAGAGGTTGCCAGTAGGTGGAGACGTATTACAGACGGTTTTATTGTGAACAGATGAAATCTTCTTAGTTGTTATTACCAAACTTAAGGCTCCCATAAACTATCCAACATGTCCGTCGACATGTCCACCAACTCGGTCGACTCCGATACGTACGGTGAATCCATACACGGACCTTGTCCGCGGACAGTTCGGACAATTCCGCGAACCGTTAACATAGCCCATGTATTTGCCCTTACGTTAGATGGTTTTTATGTATCGTGGACTATTTCTTTAACATTGCGTGGACTGAACCGACCACAGACGGGGCCCTGACTACTACGAACGAAGCCGATAACACACGATGTCCCCGCTGTCTGACGTTTTGGTCGGAAGGTGTATGGTAAATGTCCGACAAGGCGGACATGATCGGACCGGACCTGTCCGCGGACATGTTGAATAGTGTATGGTAAGATTTAGATTTTAAGAAGTTTTAACAAGTATACTTAACACATGTATACGACCTCTTACCAATATCACTGTAGTGTATTGGTGAGTACAATTAATTGTAGTGTAGCAATTATATTTTAATATTGTTCTTGTTTAATTTCAGACAGTGAACTCTGAAAGGAAATGCTGCGTTGTTGGCACGATTGATAATTAATATATCTAATTTATTCTGATTTGTTAATACTAATTTGATATTTTTCGGGTTAAATTAAATGTAAGTACGAGAACCCTTTATTTTAGCCTGATAAATGATTTACTTCTTATATAATGAAAAAGATATTTTAAAATAACGAATCTAATTTTCTTGACATTCTAATCATCCACATATTCTGGTTTCTTTGACAATTATGGTCCAAAATCGGTTACATGCCCGAAAAATCTAAACTTTTTCCTATAGGCCTAAACTTGGGGCGTTCTAAAATGGTGATATTTCGCTAGAAGACAGTAAGAGAGGTAACCAACAGTGATTTAGTGCCAATCAAGCCGCTGTAGGTTGGGTAGCAACCGTGATCAGCTTGGGTAGAATACGTGATCAACTTGGGGTGCAACCGTGATCAGTTTGGGTAGCACCCGTGATCAGCTTAGGTAGCAACCGTGATCTGCTTGGGTAGAATACGTGATGAACTTGGGGTGCAACCGTTATCAGTTTGGGTAGCACTCGTGATCAGCTTAGGTAGCAACCGTGATCTGCTTGGGTAGAATACGTGATCAACTTGGGGTGCAACCGTGATCAGTTTGGGTAGCACCCGTGATCAGCTTAGGTAGCAACCGTGATCAGCTTGGGTAGAATACGTGATGAACTTGGGGTGCAACCGTTATCAGTTTGGGTAGCACTCGTGATCAGCTTAGGTAGCAACCGTGATCTGCTTGGGTAGAATACGTGATCAACTTGGGGTGCAACCGTGATCAGTTTGGGTAGCACCCGTGATCAGCTTAGGTAGCAACCGTGATCAGCTTGGGTAGAATACGTGATCAACTTTGGTAGCACCCGTGATCAGCGTGGGTCAGGTTATTAAAGAATCATGGCAAACTGTAGTTGCTGCTCTCTTGCTTAGAAATAGGTTCTTTTACCTTGTAATTACTGCTTATGAGAGAGGCTATATCTCAATAACCATTGCAGATACTGCTTTTTTACTTGCACCAATCGATTCAGCATATTCCAAAACATAGACTGGTATATATAACTTAAAAGTGAAAATTTTTCAGATACTGCCCTTTTTCTTAGTAGGGCAGAATGTTTCTCGATTCAGCTCTAAAACAGTCCTGTTAAGAAAAACTCTTTGCGGGCATATAACCCGATTTTTACCGAAAATTATTAATGAAATTTTCGCTCTTTTGAAAATTCCTAAATACTATATAAATTTCTTGATAAAAATCCTTGATTGCTAAACTACTCTGAGAGTTCTTGTGTTCTACCATCTTTTGTTCCTCCTTTAATTTTCCTACATCCTGAACTTAGGATAAGGGTCTTTGGTAGTTGAAAATGCATTCAACCAGAAGTTACTTTATAGCTGGAACAAATGTTTTAACCAAACATAAAGTTTCAGTTTTTCTGCGGTTTTTTCTAAATTATATATAAAGTCTTATAGTATAAAGCGGAATTGTTTCATTATGCAAACAAAAACGTATTTACGAAACAGCTTTGGTCCCAATGTGCCAATGTTATTGATTCAAGGGCCTTAACACATTTCCTCTCTCCTTCGATAGCAAATTGATTAGCACTCACCAACCAACGCTTTTCCAACGAGGTCAATTAAACTAATTGAATCACTCTGATCCAACATTCCTGCTGGCTTCTTTTCAGTTATATTACATTTGAATATATATTACATATTTTGAAACCACTGACAAAATTAATAAATTTTTCTTTTGCGTCCGGACGCTTCCCCAACATTCTAAAAATTGCAAAAATAACGCCGGTTTTTAAAAAGGATGACCCTTGCCTGACCAGCAATTATCATCCTATATCAATTTTACCAGTTCTCAGTAAGGTCTTCGAAAAAACATTTTTGAAAAGACTCGACGGTTTTTTGGAAAAATTCGATATCTTGAGCGAGAAACAATTTGGCTTTAGAAAAAATAAATCAACCATCGACGCCGTTACCAAACTAGTCGAGATGGTTGTGGACGGACTTGAGAAGCGAGAACATGTGCTCAGCATATTTCTCGATCTTTCTAAGGCCTTTGACTGTGTGCATCATGCGACACTGTTGCGCCAGTTAGAGGCAAGCGGAATCCGCGGCCTACCGCTCGAATGGCTTGCATCCTACTTACAGAACAGACGCCAACTCGTGCAAGTGGAAAATGTCAAATCTGAAAGCATAGAAATTAAATATGGAGTCCCTCAGGGATCAATACTTGGACCGGTCCTCTTTCTTATTTACGTCAACAGGCTGAACTCTCCAATCCAAAATGGAAAGGTTGTCCAGTACGCTGACGATACGACTCTCTGCATTAAATCTAAAACAATTGATGGCTTAGAGATTGATTCTTATGTGATGCTAAAGTTCTTGCATTCAGCATTTTTCCGGTATCAATCTACACATAAACAACGCAAAATCAAATTTCATCAAATATTGTCTCACTCAGAGGGAGGACGAAGTTCTTCCAAATGTAGTAATAGATGATGCTCTTATAGAGAATGCAGATTCTACTAAGTTCTTGGGAATGTACCTTGATCGAGGGCTGACCTGGGATGACCACATTGATAATGTCTGTACAAAGGTTACCTCAGGCATTTACGTCTTACGTAACCTCACAAAATTTTGCTCCCTCGATGTCTTAAAAATGGCCTACTATGGCCTCATATATCCCCACCTATCGTACGGGATAAGACTCTGGGGTAGCTGCACTGCAACCAAATTCGAAAGGGTTTTTCGGCTCCAAAAAAGAGCTATTAGAATCATTTCAAAATTACAAAACAGAGAGTCGTGTAGAGACGCCTTCAGGGAGTTGGGAATACTAACTTTGCCCTGCCTGTACATGCTGGAGGCGCTCCTGTACTGTCAATTTAAAACTGAATTGGTTCAGGGCAGGGACGTCCATCAGTATGAAACTCGTGGCAGGGAGAATTTCCGTAGAGTCCGGTGTAGAACAATGGCGTCTGACCACCTTCCTGCGCAGGTTGGGGTTGGATTGCTTAATCAGCTCCCTGAAGATATCAAAACAAGCCATAGTTTCAATACTTTTAAATATCGTTTAAAAAACCTCTTGATGTCAAGAGTCTTTTACTCGGTTGGCGAGTTCATGGAAAGCCGCTGGGAATAAAAAATTCAAAATTTGGCCCCAATGGCACTGGTGTAAAGTATGAATGTAGAATGCCTGTAATTTATGTACGTACGGTTGATAGAGTGGTAGAATAGAGTAGGCCTTTATAACAATTTTGAATTTTATTAAAATATTATTTATTATATATTTTTATTAAAATATTATTTATTATATATTTTTAAAACACATATTGACCTTTGCAATACGATGTAATAATTGTTAATACTGCAATAAAAAAAAAAAATTTTTGATTACACTTAAAAACTTCTGTGAAAAGACCTGTGAAAACAAACTATCGACTGCACTTTGGGATCCACCTATTCAAGGTCTGTACACACTGTCGAATCGTCTTGATAAAGCTGGAGCGTTTTCGGTATGCAAATCTAATATTCTTCTTTTAATTTTCTTTCAAAAAATCTCAAAAAAAGAAATAAAATTTAGTACGCTCAGAAAAAGAAAGTGAATAGCTTAAAATTATAATAAACCAAACTAAGGATTGTGTAATTACAAGTGGGTCACTTGTTCTGTCCCTACCTGCGGACTGGGTCGAACTATTTACGGACGGGCTGCGAGATACTAATTGGTTGCTCTATAGGTTGGTATATTCACAGAGAACACAGAAACAGAGGTCGCATTCAATTTTGCACTAAATCTGTGTCTACTGGTTAGGTCTCCAATGAGGCAAACTGGTTAGTTAGCCCTACAGGGCTGCAGAGGATAACTGACAGCACAACCCAACATCGGCTTATCTCGAGACCGTAGAAGACGAGAAGCTTGTTAGAGGCAGCTCTTCATTGCTGTGATTGGCCCTCCAGGACTGCTGAGGAGGTATCGATAAGAGCCTGCCATCAGAGCTTACTGAGGATAACTGACAACACAACCAAACATCGGCTTATCTCGAGACCGTAGAAGACGAGAAGCTTGTTAGAGGCAGCTCTTCATTGCTGTGATTGGCCCTCCAGGACTGCTGAGGAGGTATCGATAAGAGCCTGCCATCAGAGCTTACTGAGGATAACTGACAACACAACCAAACATCGGCTTATCTCGAGACCGTAGAAGACGAGAAGCTTGTTAGAGGCAGCTCTTCATTGCTGTGATTGGCCCTCCAGGACTGCTGAGGAGGTATCGATAAGAGCCTGCCATCAGAGCTTACTGAGGATAACTGACAACACAACCAAACATCGGCTTATCTCGAGACCGTAGAAGACGAGAAGCTTGTTAGAGGCAGCTCTTCATTGCTGTGATTGGCCCTCCAGGACTGCTGAGGAGGTATCGATAAGGGCCTGCCATCTGAGCTTACTGAGGATAACTGACAACACAACCAAACAACGGTTTATCCCCAGACAGTAGATGCCGAGAAGCTTGTTAGAGGCAGCTTTTCATTAGTATGGTTGGCCCTACAGGGCTGCTGAGGAGGTATCCATAAGAGCCTGCCATCTGAGCTTACTGAGGATAACTGACAACACAACCAAACAACGGTTTATCCCCAGACAGTGGATGCCGAAAAAGCTTGTTAGAGGCAGCTTTTCATTAATGTGATTGGCCCTACAGGGCTGCTGAGGATAACTAACAACACAACCAAACATCGGCTTAAATCCAGACGTGGATGCCAAGGAGGTTGCTAGAGGAAACTCTTCATTACTGTGATTGGCCCTCCTGGGCTGCTGAGGATAACTAACAACACAACCAAACATCGGCTTAAATCCAGACGTAGATGCCAAGGAGGTTGCTAGAGGAAGCTCTTCATTACTGTGATTGGCCCTCCAGGGCTGCTGAGGAGGGATCGATAAGGGCCTGCCATCTGAGCTGACTGAAAATAACTAACAACACAACCAAGCATCGGCTTATCTCCAGACAGTAAATGCCGAGAAGTTTAGAGACAGCTCTTCATTACTGTGATTGGCCCTACAGGGCTTTTGAGGAGGGATCGATAAGGGCCTGCCATCTGAGCATATTACAGTAGTTTAAAAAAAGTTAGATATACAAATACTTCAACTACGGTTACTTTATATCACTGATTTATGAACACTTTATAATTTATAAATCAGTATAATGTTTTTATTTGAATGTTTCTTTTCTGTAGAGTTATTTACTATTTAGACAAATTTAAATCTGAGGTATACGACGGGAAAAATCGCTAAAAGCCATAAACATAAGATAGGACTAACATAACACTGCTAAAAGTTTAGTGATGCTCGAGTAGAATAAAACTCCGCTGCAAAGTGGGTTTGAAATTTGGATTTATAAAACTTTAAATTATCATATTTAAGTGTCTGTTGATAAACAAATGCTACGAAAAATCACCACCATTACTTACTGACAAGGGACTTGAATACGCAGCCAACGAAATATGACCTAATTTATAATTAAAAATTATACAAGAATAATTTGTATTTATTACTAGTTGTACATACAGTAATGTATTTAGCCCCCTCATACCACAAATTATTCCAATGATTTTGGAATACCAAATGTTCTTGAACAAGCCTGATCGTTAGAAATCTTCATCCACACACGGTGTGCAAAATCTATACCGTACTTTAATCCTTAAAATAAAAACGAACTTTGGGTTACAACGTCCACATATTACAATTCCAGTGATTCATACGTTTTATATTTGCCATCATACTGTTTAATCACTGGATGTTCTGGGCCTTAAGAAAAATTATGTTTATATAAAATTATAAGAATGTATTAATTCCACAGTATAAATAAAGTAAATAAACAAAACAATGTATCAATTCGGAATTTCTAGCCATCTTGACCAGTAACGATGGCTAGCACAATTTTAAATACAAATAAATCTTATTTTAACAGTCTATAACTAACAATATAACTAGGCGGTCAACTGCAGCGCTTGTATATAATAATATTACTATAAAAAACAAACTCTTTATCAACTCCATTATACTAAGAATAATGTAAAACAAAGGATAATAAACAATAATTTCTTCCTAGAAGCCATATTTTTATTTGATTTAGAAATGCATTTTTATTGTGAGCTCTTTAATTGGGTTTGGTAACATATTGAATATTTCTGGTCCTAAGAATATGTATGATTTCCTAAAAATGGATTTGTATACTTTAGGTCTCACAAAAAGGTTTTCTGATGCAGCATGCGTATAAAAACCTTATAGTAGCTCTCGGTCACCTTTTTTAAACATTGGTACAATGACTGCCTGTTTTAATCTAGTAGGAAATTTTTCACTTGTAAAGCTCAAATTTATAATAAACGATAATACTTCCGATATTACAGGTTCAACAAACTTTAATAAGTGAGTGGAAATATTATCATGTCCAGTTGATTTTTTGTTTTTTAGGCGATTTATTATTGAAGCAATTTCGAAGTGAGTGACAGGATATAGGAATAATGAACGATGTGCATTGGCAGCGCGCGGGCCAGGGGCAAGCTGTACCGGCTTCCCCTTCTATCTTGCCTTAAAGACTGGTACCACTGATTTTATAAGCACACAGATAGATTTGTCATCATATGTCAAATTTGATCTCTCAAATAATCAGCTGTTTTGTGGTCCGTTGTGAAGCGCTAGTATAGTCCCATGTAAATGTAATGTAGTTTAAACCAGCTATAGTGGCAGACCTCACTAACTAACAAAAGTATAGGCAAATATTCCTATTACATGATATATCTATTTGTTAGTAGTAATATAATCAATGCTAGTTCTAAGCCGGCCTGGCACAAACAAGATCCTTTCCTTCCAGTTCTTAAACCCTAAAATATGAGCCACAATTACGTCAATGCTTTTGATACAATTTGTAATCAATAAGTAAAAATAAAATACTAGCCTCTTTAAGTGTATTTCGACGAGTTTGCCTCTGAAAACCATATTACAGTAATCAATCAGCAATAGCGAGACTGCAGGTTAGGGTCGGGTTGCCATGACAACGACGCCAAAGACCCCTCCCCCTCAACACCGTCTGGCTACAGACAGACGGCGTGAATACTTTCACTACATCGGCCGGTGGTGATTGATACTGGCGATAAATAAGATAGATAAGAATGCTTGATGGATGAAACTGTCTTACGTCACTACTTCGCTGATTACTTCCTTCTGCTGTATTTCAAGATATAACTGTATAAAACATGGGTCAATAATCTTGCACCCATTATACCATAGAGCGTATACTTACATAGTTCAGAACCAACCTAATAAATAACTCAGCCAAGATTTACAGTTCCACACATATGTCCAAGCTGTAGTTATTTAATTAACTAATCATTTTTTCGTTCAAAAGATAAATTTAAAATGTCAAGTACTGTACTGTATTAATACCAAAAATTTATTTTTCTCTGAACAACAATACGCTGTCATAAGTTTATTCATTACAGTCTCTAAAACACCAACTTTATTTACATTTACGAAATGTTCCAGACAAATATTTTCATACAATAACTATAATCTATATTTTATCTATTTTTTAGGCTGGTATACAATTTACAAGATAACCTGATGTCTCAACGATACTACCGAGATACTCCATCACAGTATGGGCGAAATGTCCGGTTATCTTGTAAATACTGAGATGTACATAGCATATATCTCTAAGATCTAAGATTTTTCTTTAAATTATTTTAAAACTTAAGTTATTTTACTAAATAAGTTCACCAAAGTGTTACTATAGTAGAATGTTGGGGTTTAATTTAGATACATATCACGGTATTGTTACTATCGAACTCTTCAACAACCCTTTCCTACGCCTGGGACCTGATACAATCTATCGTTGACCATTGTCGAACTTCCTTCACACCAACAGAACGAATCACAGTTACCACTGGCTTAGGAACGGTGGGTGGGTGGGAGGTCTCGTCAAGACTTACCATCATGCGGACATTGTACTTTACGTGGCAAATAATAATGTGCTTCACGTAGTAAAATCTTCATTGCCATTCTGCGCATATAAGATTAAAGATCCTTCCATCGCGCCTAAGTGCACAAGAACATTATCCCCCCCCCCCCCCAGGAGACTCCATAACTCAATCTCTCCCTCCCTCCTTTACAGCAGAAGATTATACGGGAACAGAGTTCGACCACAGAGAAAGAGAAACTATTTTCCTTTCTTCTCTGTGGTTTACCAAAAACAAACCTATCCCACAACGTTATCGTAACCTCATAATTTATACTTATCTTTTATAATGACAGCATATAGATAACTATCCTTTTATTTGCAATGGTTCATGGCTCAGCTCTGAAGTAACGACTCCCCCCCCCCCCTTTAACGCGCCTTGAAAACGATAAACTGCCATATGTCATTCTAATATTAAAATTAAACTTATAAAAAAAATACCAAAACAATATCACAGCTGCTGATCAATCGAATAACTTTTTGCCCCCGACTTATCGTATTTTGGATGTGTAGGTCGGATCAAGGAGCTTCAGCCTGGCAGAGCGGCAAACATGTAAAAGGAATCATTTCCACCAACTCGCTCTCACTTGCCCCGTCTTACACAACCCGCTCACGTGATCGTTATCGAAGCAAATGGGTGTACGTAATAAATGTCAAATGTTATTTACCGACCGTTTGTAGTTAGGGATGGCAAATATGTTCAACAAATCGATATATCGAACTATCGATATATCGCAAACCAAATATCGATACAATAAAAAGAGAAAAATATCGATATATCGGGTAACTGATAGATCGAATTCTAAACAATTTATCTGTTTAAAATTATGCACTTTAGAACTCTTATGTAATGACCAAAAATAGACTCATGTTTTGCTATCACTATTTAGGATAGCCTACAGAATGTAAAGATTAAATACATTTACCTGCATGAAACAATTTGTGGTCTTTGTGTTGAATGAAAAAGATCTAATTAAGAATATTTATACCTTTAATTATTATGTTAATTATAAAAGAAAAATTTTGAGTCAGCATTGCCAACTCACACACAACTTCATTATTCGTTCTACAATAAACTACATTTTAATGCGTTAAACTAAAGAAAATATAAAAAAAAAAAATTAATTTACATTATTATTGCAATGAGGGGTACAAAGGTTGTTGGACATTTGCCATCATTACGTGAAAAATACCAATCACGACGTTTCGATGTGGTAAAACCCAGATCTTTTTCAAGTGCTAAAAACTACATTACATCTAAACAAACATGATTTAAACTTCGTTCTTAAACTAATAAACTTATCTCCATTAATAATTATCTACGTTTTAACCTAGATGCTAGAATGGGGTACAACAAAATGAACTTCTACTAAATATAAAAAAAATGTTAAGTGGGTGAAATTAATGTAACCAATTAGGCGCTGTCAAGATAGCCATATCAACGAAAATATGTTAAAACACAATTAAATTAATGTTCCAATCAGACTGAAATGAGATTACATTAACTAAGCATATAAATAGTACCTGAAAAGCACTATTAATTTAAAATAACATTAAGCATGCACCAAAATGATAAATGTGATTATTATTTCAATACATGTTTTGTATGCATGAGAGGCAATTTAAATGTGTTTTTTTTCGAATCGTGACGATTTTGAGGGAAGAGAAATACGTCAATATTTAAGGATATGATATATCAGATCAAAAATCGATATGACCGATATTTATGAAAGAAAATATCGATATTAATATGTCGATATGTCGAAACATAATTATCGATATTTCCGATAAATCGTTGCCATCCCTATTTGTAGTAGCCTCACTGTCCATGCATATATTCTTGATGATGAAATCGGATTCAACATATTTTGATCCACTAATATAAGTGTGGTTGATGTTCTTATTGCCTTTGTTAAAGCTAACAGTAAAACTTTTTTTAATAAGCTTATACCGACGAAATCAAGTTAACACATTCGCTTCTGAAAATCACCTGATGAAGTTACGTTGCTTTCACAAAGTAATGTTTGCTTTTTGTGTTACTTAATATCGGGTATTATATGATTGATTTTGATCAAATAAGCAGTGTTGTTAGTTCAAGCCATGTTGAAGTTGTGGAAAGGATTTGTTCTAAGCGCAACTGAGCGCGCTATTTTTCAAGACTGCAAAAATCTAGTAGCTATAATAGTTGCTAGCAACATCGAATGTTTTAAAGTTTTATTATTACATCAGGAATAGCTATTTTTGCACACAATCAAACATAGTATTCCTTCGTCCAAAACCCTTTTTAGAAGTAAATTAGCTGTTATCCAAATTTTTAACTCCTCAATACACTCTATACACATTACGGTTAATTTATATAAAATAATTACGATTAATTTTAGTAACACAAGTTAACTACTAATAACTACTTTATAGAATAAATACGTATCAAAATACTAAAAATATGTAGTTTAGTGAAACTACCTAGACCAATGTAGTATACATGGGTTCGCCATGGCGTTGACCCTCAGAGCTAATGTGCACTGGCCCGACTACGAATCCGACTCTGAATGCTTCCGTTAAGAAATTGATGTTAAATAAAAAATGTACATTGTTTACACTTCATTAATAAATAATACGAGTACACACTCTTCAGTTGATGAATGCAAGTATAAATTACTGTTAGTTAAATTATTAATAAATTAACTAATCCTAATACTACTCCTAGTACAATTATTTTATTTACTTACCGGAAACACTATTTTGTTCGGAAATTAATTTGTTAATTAGATCTTGAGCTTACAAATACAACTACAACTTCGTTAAAACGTTAAGTTAAGGTGTAACAAAACTGTTATGTGTATTCTGAATCATGAAAACATAATGATCATGATGCGTTTGACAGATATCCCTCATTGTTAAGCATATATTCATAAATATAAGCAATCGTTTTGAAGGAGTAACAAAGCAAAAATTACATAAAAAACAATAAAATTGTATTAACATGAATCAGCTTGCTCTTTTAATGAGCTGCACTCACTGCCTAGTAATATCCTGCCAAATTTCCTTCTTTAACACTCTATTTGAATATTCATCTAACGATAAATTACGTAAAGATGGCCGGTCTTTAACCGCGAAAATAAAAATGTCATGTCATAGTATGTAGATTGTTCAAAACTACACAAGCACTAGTCGGAGTCGGGTCGGGGTTGCTACCGTATGCAGTGCGCGTCACGCCCATCAGTCAGTCTACGTTACCAAACTGACGGCTCAGACCAAACCCTTCTGTCTTTGGTCGGACGACCAGAACCCGACTACCGGGTCGGACCTCGCCTTATGCGCATCGTACCATTGGAACCCATGTCAAGTTTGGTCGGGCCCGACCAGTCGTGGTCGTGCGCGTTAGCTCTTAGTGTATTCGCGGTCAACACCATGGGTACGAATACATATTGCTAACTTTAACCAACATAACCTAACTTTAACAACTAACCTTACCTATGCTAAGCTAACCTAAACTAACCTGTTTTGGTAAACATCTCAGATTGCATTTGATGTCTTGTTCGTGTACAAGATCAATGTTATATACATCGATTTGGTGTAAAAATATTTTATTATTTTTTAATGTTTGTTTAAATTATCATTTCCGCCAAAATATGTTCTATGGATTCGTGTCGCTCTTGGAATGTGTAAAGTGGTGTCACGGTACTCATCATGGTACTGTCTGTGTTAAACTACTGTAAAACACACTGATGAACTTCACTTGTTAGGTGTGGTACAAAGTGATACCTCTTGACAGAAGAATTGTCAAACTGAACCAATTTCGCTATCTTAATGACGACGACTGATAAGATCTCAAAGGTCATGTCAGCTAACACATAGTTGATTGTTACATAACACAAAGTCAACCATCTAACTTACTCATTCCTGCTACTGTATATCCGTTAGAACGAACTTTCTTAACTAATTAATACAAATATTTTAATATATTATTCTAAAATATATTATTAGCGGTAATGTCTTTACTGCACATGCTTTAGACATAGTAATAGACAGGCTACAAGAGTAAGTACATTATACCTGTACCAATAAGTGGCTGGTAATGTAGCAGCAGGCACTAAGTGGCTGGGAACGTTCTCAGACCACAAATTTTCACAGTCTCGCTGAAGGCACGAGCGCTACGCTGTTGCAATAGTAGACAGGCTACAGGAGTAAGTACATTATACCTGTACCAATAAGTGGCTGGTAATGTAGCAGCAGGCACTAAGTGGCTGGGAACGTTCTCAGACCACAGTCTTACAGCCTCGCTTAATGCACGAGCGCTACGCTGTTGCCATAGTAGACAGGCTACTATGTACAGTATACCTGTACCAATAAGTGGCTGGTAATGTAGCAGCAGGCACTAAGTGGCTGGGAACGTTCTCAGACCACAGTCTTACAGCCTCGCTGAAGGCACGAGCGCTACGCTGTTGCCATAGTGGACAGGCTACAGGAGTAAGTACATTATACCTGTACCAATAAGTGGCTGGTAATGTCGCAGCAGGCACTAAATGGCTGGGAACGTTCTCAGACCACAGTCTTACAGCCTCGCTTAATGCACGAGCACTACGCTGTTGCCATAGTAAACAGGCTACTATGTACAGTATACCTGTACCAATAAGTGGCTGGTAATGTAGCAGCAGACACTATATAAGTGGCTGGGAACGTTCTCAGACCACAAAGTCTTACAGCCTCGCTTAATGCACGAGCGCTACGCTGTAGCCATAGTAGACAGGCTACTATGTACAGTATACCTGTACCAATAAGTGGCTGGTAATGTCGCAGCAGGCACTAAATGGCTGGGAACGTTCTCAGACCACAAAGTCTTACAGCCTCGCTTAATGCACGAGCGCTACGCTGTAGCCATAGTAGACAGGCTACTATGTACATTATACCTGTACCAATAAGTGGCTGGTAATGTCGCAGCAGGCACTAAATGGCTGGGAACGTTCTCAGACCACAGTCTTACAGCCTCGCTTAATGCACGAGCACTACGCTGTTGCCATAGTAAACAGGCTACTATGTACAGTATACCTGTACCAATAAGTGGCTGGTAATGTAGCAGCAGACACTATATAAGTGGCTGGGAACGTTCTCAGACCACAAAGTCTTACAGCCTCGCTTAATGCACGAGCGCTACGCTGTAGCCATAGTAGACAGGCTACTATGTACAGTATACCTGTACCAATAAGTGGCTGGTAATGTAGCAGCAGACACTATATAAGTGGCTGGGAACGTTCTCAGACCACAAAGTCTTACAGCCTCGCTTAATGCACGAGGGCTACGCTGTTGCCATATTTCAAAACACGGCCATTGTTACAGTATAGGAAATAAAAACACTGTGCTGTTTTAAACTGGCACGTTATCCTACAAGCACAAAATTGTTCATTAAAATGAAATGTACTAAACTATGTTTTCAGGAACGAAGAATGTGCGCAGTTTTTGTAAATAACCTAAACACGGAACCAGTGACGAACTAGCGTAGCTATTTGGTTAGCTATAAACCTAAATGAGGTGTTAGGTAAAGGTGTTTTGGTACGGATTGTTTGGTACAAAAATGTCGGTAGCGTAGTTGGTTACAACCAAACTTTATAAGCTAAAGGCTTTCAGTTCGATCCCAATCAGAGTCAATTACATGTTTTGAAATGGATCTGTTGATAGACATCGACTGTTCATTCTACTGAGAAATCGTCAGCCATGGATTGTAATCACTCAAAGTCATATTTGCCCATAGAGCCCTGCCACCAATTTCACTTTTTTCTCTATATGGGAAATTATATATTCAAATAAAAGATTTCAACTTTTATATTCAAATCAACGTACAATTTTAAACTTGATAATTTTTTGAAGAGATTAGAATTGTCTAGAGCTTCCAGAGATCAGATTTTAATGTTATCGTCTGATTTACTTTTTAAATACAAATAAATATTGTTGTAATTTAAACAAATAAATACAACCAAGCTAGTTGAAAAACCTAACATCTTGGGGCTGTAGTTACAACTATCCTATAAATCATAAAAATATTCATAAATAAAAAAGGTTGGAAGTTTCAATTATCTCCTCTTAAACATTAATCACTGTGTCAAGCTTAGACCAGCTCTCGTCAAATGATGACTATGCATATTTTACTTTCAATTCAACATGATAATTTTATCAAATCTTCTTTGGTATATAAATAAAACCCGTCTCTAACAGCAACTTGTTTGTCCTTCAATTCGAGGACAGCATTTATTTTATTTATTTATTTATTTTTATTTATTTATTTATTCATAAGACGCTGATCGTCAAGATATGGGCGAATATGGATTTCGAATGAGTGCGATGAGTGTTGATGAGCGAATGTAGTCATTGTTACAAACTAAGGCCGACAATTCCTTAGTAAGTGTCATTAATTAATAGCCCAATGACAAATGAACAGCCGGTGGTTATCAGCTGATCCTTCTCAAAATGTATTATGACTCTGATTGGGATCGAACTGACAACCTTTAGCACATGAAGCTGGGATTGAACCAACTACACTACCGACCAATTTCTGGATCAACCATGTCCAGAACTCTTGTAAAATTGCCAAGTAAGTAAAAAGGTAATGGGTACTACTTTACTTGCACTGTCCAAAACCTTCGATTGTTCCAACTCTCACTACTTTGCAGACTGGAGTCTTTAAGGAACTCAAAATTCTGTTATTACTGTACGAGTCTTCGTCTCACTGAGTGTCAAAATGACAATTGGTCTTGTAAGAGACTCGGGGCCCAAGGGTCAACTCAATGTAAGGGCATTTCTGGTTTATAATGTTGATAACACTGGATCTACAGTAACCAATCACATCAGCCTTGCACTCGCTAGGCGCAGTTTAGTTATTGCCATTCCAAACGTCCTTGGAAGGTTGCCTCACAAACACCGCTAACGTAATCACTGTCTCAGCCAACTTATTTATTACGTCCGCTGTGTGAAGGATGATTTGAGTATTTAACAGGGTTTCATTTCTCAGCAAGTATTAATTTTGCTATAAACGTAACGTTGTAAGGTAATTTTCAGTTTAAGAAGTTCGTTTACTTTTTGGAAAAAAAGTTTTCAAATAATTATTTTGTCTTCAATTTTAATACTTGTACAAATCTCTGAGTTCGCTTACTAATCTCTAAACGTGTTTCTTTATTTTACCTAAGTTATACATGCAAGCAGACAAACAATCATAATGTATATTCCAATTCGCCAGTACTGTAGTGTAGGGAATACACTAAGATTATCTCAAGAGAATATCTCAATATAGAAAAATGTAATTTTATTATTTGTTTTTGCACCAAGATGAATTTTAATATTAAGTAATTTGATTATAGATTTATAACTCATTTAACGAAGCCTATTTGTATTCTTTGTATCTGTCAATGACGAATAAAGGTATTTATTTATTTATTTATTTTATTCAAGAGATCCTCCTACCGAATATTAACAAAGATCAACTGTAAAATCTACAATTTTCTCAATTATTTGGATTTACCAAAATATTTCTGATAACAAGCCATACACTATGTTATCTGGCTACAAATTAACTAAATTTCTATTAAAATGTCGACTTCATTCTTAAGAGATAACACACGATTAGCCTATTCCCGACACACTCGGTACTTATTTCTAAGGTGCTACTGATTCGGTAAAAGTTGATCACAAGCATTTTCTATTTATCATGGTACAGATAACGAAATTTAACTAAAATGCTATCACTAGGCGATTGCAACAGACTTGTCATTCTTTGTTTTATGTGATGTAGAAGTTAGACATAGACTGTATAATCAGCGAGTACACACAATGTGGCGCGCACTGACACAGTTAATGTCACCAATGGCGTATGATTCACAAAAATTACTCACAACGAAACAAAGAAAAACACATAGTCTACTGTGTACAAGGCACAAACATATAGCCTACTGTCTACAAGGCACAAACATGTAGCCTACTGTCTACAAGCCACAAACATGTCATATTCTTTACATATTAGTATGCTCAATTCTAATTACCAGTGTTTTACCTGGTGGAGTTGAGCGGACTTTGGCCTAATACCTCTCATCAATGACTCTTAAAAGTCGAACGATTTTTAAAAAATGTTTATAAGCAACGAGAGATTTCTTTGTTCTGAGTATAATATTTCTACTAGGTTTAGGTTCACAGGGCCCACGTAGGCTGGGACACGCCTAATCCTATGATGTCAACAATTACATTGTTTTTACAATAGAGGATTAGGCGTGATCCGGCCTACGTGGACCTTGTGCATCCAAGTTTGGCAAAGACTATACAGGCAGTGACAACAGACAGATACAGTCGATACGCTCTCTCACACACACTGACTTGAGAGAAAAAAGACTCCGCACGGTCTACCGGCCACTTGTAGAACTAGCTCTGCGCGAGGCACGGGAGTCCGTAATTCTTATAAATTTGTATTCATTGCCCTCATGTTTTATGTGAGCCGTCAGCCATATCAGAGCACACACCGACAACGACTTTCATTGCAAGGGGAAAGTGACGAGAGTGCGTGGAAAGTTCAATCATTAACCGCGTTTGTTGTCTTAAGTCGCTTTAACCATCCGACCTTAAATAATGCACATTAACCTGTTCATATCCTCGCAAGTCTAACCAGCTACTGGGTAGAGTGTACATTAACGACATCTCTGTCAATAATGTGTCCGTGGGTTTACATCGTCCCTAAAATCTACAAATATTTGGATGTTTTATAATATAGAAATGAAGCTAATTCCTTCATACCAAGGCATTTTAAACTGTTGTAACTAACAGTATAAAGTTATTGTGCCAATATCAAAAAACCTTAACCAAATTATTTTTTTAATCAACACACATTCAAAGCATAACAATATTTACGAGATAATATAGTCAGTGAAAATTGTTGTGTTTGAAAACAAGATGTATGCGTTACTGATAAAAAAAATCAAAACAAAAATTACTGAGCTTTAATTAAATTTGATTAACTAACAGCCATTCGACGAATAAGTTACTGTCACTTGGAACAATTTCTGAAACAGTTTTTTCTAAAACGATATAATACTAAGGGCTGCATTACACTAAATAGCCTATTTCCAAATTAAGCGCCACCTCAGTAGTGCAAGATAAAAATGTATTTGTAGAAATGAGATTTTTAATTTGTTTGTGTATTACGTACTGACCAAACAGATTCGACTTCTTCACAGACGACACGGTGCGTGTTATCTAAAACAAGCCACGTCCGGACGAAATATTTTTGACTCCAAAATTTTTAATTTGGGGGGGGGGGATTTCGACCATGATAGATCGGTTGGCACCGGTCTCAACCCTGGCAAAACTCTTATCTTTATCCCAGAAGCTCTTAGACATCCCTTGTTATCGAGTTCTAGCAGAAAAAACAATATGGAACCATTATTGACTTCTAGCAGAAAATGATGTATCAAACTAAGTGATTTAGGGTATTTGTCTCCCAAATCACATTATACCATTATATTTTGGAAGAGAAAACATTTAAGAACCCTGCTCCCCCTCCCCTTAAAATAAAAACATGCTCAAAAGCCCAAAATCGGGTAATGTTAAACTATACACCCAAGTGGGGTATCAAATTAAAGGTATTCGTCTCTTAATTACTAATATACCATCAGATTTTAGAAATGACTATGTTTATGGGTTCCACTGCTTTAGAATCCTGGCGAAGCCGTAAACCGATCTTCCTCACGAGGCGACGACATACCGATAATCACAAATGAGCAGGGCGTCTTGACGAGGCCGCAGGCCGAGTTCCACAAAGGGGCTAAAGGTAAACGTGGGGGACCTCTGAAACTAAATTTATAAATAAACTAAAAAGTAGAGCAACAACAAACTATCCTCAGGATCCTCTGAGAGATATGGATGCTACCTCTTCCTGGTACTTCGGCTGTATTTGATACTTACGAACGTTTTTACTGTCGTATCACAGACATTAAGTGTCATATAATTCAATTTACTTAAAGAATATTAAACATAGCGTTCCTAAAAACTAACATAGAAAACAAATGTATGGTAAATTTGTTGGATATTTCCAAAGCTTCATGTGTTTAAAAAAAACTAACACATCGTCTCGACTGGTATGAAACTTCTGTCGTCTTCAAGTGCTACTTACTAACTTATCCTAAAATAAATTGTTTTATTTGAGAATAATGTAGTAAGTAGCGTCTGAGAGTTCCATGGCACTCGAGACGTTGTGTTAGTTTTAGAAACGCTTCAAACACTGGAAATCTCCAACAAATTAACTAGTGTGAACAATCCAATGCAAGAAAATAACATTCAATTAACAAAACTTTGCTCTGTTGAAATTCACAATAGACTAATTGCTATTATTGTTCATGTTTTATCTTATGTAACACCAATTAACAATTAATTCAGCTTAGAAGTCGGCTGACTCATGAAGATTAGAAAGTCTGGTACGAACCGGTTATACATTACTAGGAAACACCGAATTATGATTGATTTCGACTCCGTATTCAGAAACATTTTCAACATTAAGATGGTAAAACCAATGGCTGTAAATAATAACTGCATCTTTCAATTCTAGCACAATTGTCAGACACTGGGAATTTTTGCGGTAGAACAGACAACTATAATTATAGTGAAAGTTAATCTCCAAGACCTCGGCCTCAGTTTACCAAGCTGACATCACCAGTCGTAACAATCAGTACACAAAGAGCCCTCACACACTCATTGATGCGAAACACCAACTGGATTCTGGCGCCAAGGTCACTGAGAGAGCGAACCTCAAGCGGCGAGCACGGGACAAGATCTGAACCACGAGATTAAATAGTTCCCCTAGAGGGCGACATACTGTCCAAGGTGAAAACGTCTTCCATGGACAGGTCGTTGAAGAACTCGCAAACCCAAGAGCAAAGTAAGTTTGTAATATCGTTGAACATATAAATAGACAGTCCAAAGCGTTGCATTAGTTGTAGACGCACTCCTGTGCTGCTATCTAATGGTCACTGGTTTCAAATAAGAGCTGGGACGACTGTTTGGCGTATTATTAGCTCAACTATTAGGCCTCTTTCACACTATACGATTTCGTTCGTACGAAATAATTTCGTACGAGTTTTTTCCATTGCTGTTTGGTTCTCACACTACACGATTTTTTTACGTCCGATGTAATTTCCGATGCTATCGATCTTTCGCACATAATCACAAAAGAAATAGTACTGAATATATAACCTCCAGCCTCGAGAAACTCGACTGGTAAAGAGAGGTCAGTGTCCGTACGAAGGAAATAATGTAGTGTGCAAGCGCCCATTTCATCCCGTGGGCCACTGAGCCCAAGCGACGACACGAAATCGTCGAGCTCTAGTGGCGGTGGACGACTGCTAAACGAAAAAATCGCGTCCGTGTGGGAATCGTGCAATGTGAAAGGTCCCATATCCTTCTTCAGTCGATTAAAAAGTTTTTTCCATTCGACATTTTTTCGAAAGAACGAAATTGTGTAATTTGAAAGGGCCTTAGTCACTTCAGCTAGTGCAGGAGAGAGAGGGATGAAGAGGTAAAGGAAGGGAGACCGCTGGCGCTATCTGTGAAAACAGAACATGAACTTATTCATTGAACAGCAAAACCGGCTTCACGAGACCAATATGAGCGGAGATGCTTGTTTCTTCAGCTTACATCGTAATACCTGCTTATAGGACTCACAGTCCCAGATAGGCAAGGACTCTATCTTTACCGACAGTATTTTGTCACTTTTATCAGATGTATTCCTGTTTTGTATTTAATAGACATCGATTGTTCAAAAATATTACCTTAGTCAATAATTTCTTAAAAAGACTAATTCAGAATAAAAATTTGTTTAACAACGACAGGCGTCAAGAGATGGAGTAAATCTCGGCGTGGTGCTGCCCGTGATCAGTGACACTGAGAACCAAAAACTATTAAAATGTAATCACTTTGTATATTTTCTACTTTTATCAAAAATTGCATATTTGCATGGTCAGATTGGAAAGGGCGATTGAAGAGTGGTGCATGGATATTAGAACTATAGGCCATGTAATGGATTTCAATTACGGGCGATAGTCTTTAAAAAAGTACTTTTCGAACAAATTTTGTTCTGAACTATTTAAAGGGCCGTTTCGCTCCACGGAAAGCACCACAAACACGGGTTTCTATTTCAACGATTCGATCCGTAATAATTAATACTCGTATCGTAACAATTAAAGTGTTGATTTGATGGGTGAAGAACTGTTCTAGTGGACCATAAGTTGCTTTTTGTAAAAGATTTGGCGATTTTACAATGTATTTACAGTTGTGTTTTACAATGTGAAACGTTACATGTCATGCTTGACGATTTTAAATTAAAAATTGAAAATATCAACGTAAACTGGATAAAAGATCGGACCTTTAAAAGTCATACAACGTTCACTATAACTTCCTGTAATTGTATAATAAAAATGAACTGTACAAATGCAATAGAACAGCATGTTTTAGACCGCTGACGGTAGAATCGCACGTCTACTATCTGTAGGGCTGTCGACATTCTGTGCTCTGTGGTGTCTGTCGACTTCCCAGCGGTGACTTTGAGGTTTGGGAGACGGCCACCTAATATGAAACTTTTGCAATCACTAGTTTATTTCTATGTTTGGCTCTATGGTGTCTCGGAACTTATCACCGTCAACGTTTTAGAATGAAGTTTGTTCTATTACACGTGAGAAAGTTCACTACTTTTTACATGTTATGTCACACCATCTAATTTGCCTTTATTGTTTAGATTTTCCCGCAACACAATCTCATCAGTTTAAGTGCCTTGCGTGGCTGGTGGCAGTGAATTAGCGGAAAGATCCCAATTATCAGGGAATACACTGGTACAGGTCGTCCCCACAACTTCTTCGGCGCCCTCATCCACAACGGGACCGGGAAGCAGCAACTGCACAGCGTTGCCGGTTGTCCGCATAATGTGGCAACAGCGCTTGTTGGCCACGCCAGTTCACTGGAGGGCGCTCCGACACATCTCCCTGTCATCACAGCAGCGCGCACCCACTGTTATTTTTTGCCAATTATTCGGGAAGTGTTTTGGGCAAGAAGCATGCAAAATTAGCCGAAAATGTTTGGAAAGCCGTTAGTCGGGGTCTCAGTGAAACGGTTTTGGTATATCGTGGCTAAGTGATAATTCAATGCAATCGTGACCTTATCAGGAAATAATACAGATATTACAAATTGTTAATCATAACACTATGAATAAAAATAGTGCATTAGCAACAAAGAGTTATAACATATAGACGTTTATTCCATAAATTCCGAAGTCAGCATTTAAATTAGTAACATAAATATCGCTCAGCACTTTCAGCTAACCTTACTCTGAATACACTTTAAGGCTGAAACACAAGATAAAAATTGGACAAAATTACATAATTTCTTAAATGATTAAGTAAAAGAATGTTATACCTGTATCAACTAATGATAAACACATGACTTCTCTTTTTAATTAAAAAATTCAATTATTATTGCCGGTTTTGATAAGAGCAATTATTTGCCCCCAATACTAAAACAATTATATTGGGGTTCACAATGTTATGAGTTATCTGATAACAGCACTTCCAAAACGTCGCTGCCTTACGCAAGCGAATCTCTGTGTTCGCGGTAGTCCATAATCGCTGTCCTTACCGTTTGTTGCCCAATCACCGTGGATTCAATACGTGACAGTTGCGCAACTGTTTGCAGTCGTCCTAACGACTTGGGCGACCCGTCGGTCGCAACCACAAGACTGCGGGATGGACGAGGCTTCCTTTCGGTTGTACAACACGCTCCATGAACACGAGGATGGGCTTTTTTTAGGATTTTGCTGTACTGTTGATGAGTTGCTTTATTATTAACGTGATTACCAATTTTCTAATAATAGGCTAAGGCTAAATCATTAGCAATAGCCTATAATTTGGATAGAAGCACAACAGCAGTACTTCAAAATAGTAAACAAAATCTAAGAAACCAGCATAGCACCAATAGAATCTTCTAATTTCCTTTTTTACTTTCTCCCACATGCGTTAGTGTAGAGAAAGTATTGTGATCGTAAAAAATTGTTTACAAGTTGGTCTAAAAATCCATTTTTTGGTCCCTTTAACCCAACAAAGTGGGTTTTTCGAAAAACATTTTTGGTATCTGTCCGTATGTGTGTATGTGCGGTTCGCTGGAGACCAAACGGATGAATCAATATTTATGAAATTGCCAAAATCTCCAGACCATTTTTTCACTTTTTTTGAAAGTTTAGCTTTTTTATTTTTATGGGCAAAAACATACAAAAATGGAATTTTCTCAAAAACGGTTACAACGATTTTGATTAAATTTTCAGGAAAGATGTGAACTACAATTTAAAATTCTTTAGTAAAAATCACATGTCTCTAACTTGACTGTTTTTGAGTTATGGCAAAAAAACTTATTTGGGTATCAAACTGGTAATTTTCAAAGTTTTGAATTTTCAGTGTTTAATATGGGGATAAGATTGTGCCAATTCTATGGAACCATTTGTTTTATATATAAAACTCGTTCACAAATCGAAACCGCATTGTGTTTCCCTTCTTTAGCATTTAAGTGTGATACATAGATCTCTCATGTACAATAATTATAGAGCTGTCAGGTCTGGTACAACTATTTCCAGTCAGACAACGCATAGTCAACACGCGAGATTACATAAAAGGGGGGGGGAGTGAACAATGTGACAATGAAATCAGTAAATTGCCTTGTTGAATGAAAGGGGCCGTTGTCGAAGATGTGGAATGGGGGGGGGAGGCCGCCTCGACAAGGAGCTAGTGGTGGTGAACGGTGGTGGCACATTCACCATGTAGTGTAACAGACTTTCTGCGGTGGTGTACAGAACTTAGTACTAACAAGTATTTATAATAGAATTTAAACTTATATGTCAGAAGAGGGAGTGGGATATTTATAGATAATGACTACCATTACGTCGTCTTTAATAATTCTAATTCTAGGCTTACATAATGCGAAAAATGTAGTTTGTTATCCCGATATTACGATAGCATAGATTTCAATTGGCTACTAGTCGACAGCCCTTGTTTCGCAATGGAGTGGTTTTCTACGCTTGATTGCCCTTCCCTCTTGAGGTTCTCTTTAATAACCATCACATCAATGTATTAGCTCTTCCTGTTTCCATTTTGTTTTGTTCTTTTTTTTCATTCTATCTACGCCAGAGGCATTTTTACTTGTGTTCATATGTTGTTAAGGGATAATGGTCCAAACTCATCAAGTAAATTTATAAGTGGACATCCCGAGAGTTGAACCCGTGACCACTAGGTTAGCAAGAGGCCTTAGATTTTAAAGTTTTATAGTGTAGAAAACCTTAAAATATACTTTAGAGGAGGCAAAGTAGTGCAATCATGTGAGAGTTGAAAGAAATGACCTTAAACATTTCACAATGAAATCCAACTTGGATAAGCTTTTTTGTCGTGTTTGTTTTCTGTATCTGCTGTTGGATAAAAATTAAATGTTTGCCAATTTGTTGCCAACGTTTGTTCTCTTTTGGGAAAAAGGAAACATTGAGGGGATGTTTATGCTACCTATTAGGTTATTTCGATAAATCCTTTCTTAGCGAGTCTCTACGATACAAAAGCTAACTTCCTTCCGAATTTCATCAAAATTTGTTCAGTGGTTCCGTGATTTGGCGATGCGTTATTGGATTTTATAGACTAACTAGCATCGGAATTGACGTATAAACATTAATGTTTTAGTTTAATTTAGATCCAATAAGCATCTCTTAGCCAAGTGTTCATTTTATTTGTTTTTATCTGACAATTAGTCGATGCTGTCAAATAAGTAACGCCATTTAAACTTTAAAGACCACTAGGGTGGTGCCTTTGAGTTGGAAGTGAACGAACCGTGTCAGAAACCTTCCCAGGAGTGAACTCTACAACTTTCCAAAGTTTCAAGCACTCCGATGAGTGGTTTGATAATGCATCAAGGACAAACACACATACATTCGTTTATAATATATACTAGGGGACACCCCTACACGCTTCGTGCCAACCCCGTCACTAGCTGCGCTCGTGACACGTCGGCCTCGGCATGTGACTTCTGACTTAAAATGTTAGTAATTAAACTGTATTTAGTAAAATAACATTATTTACATTAATTTACAGTAACTTACTCACTGCACTTGATTTGCACTCTAAGCATACTGCAAATGTTTTCATTTTATTTAACAGCTAATGATAACATACACACAGACAGACATGTATTCGCTCTTTTATAATTAACTTAATATTTTACTTTGCTGCTCTCTATGTTTAACCCAACAGATTATTCGAACCATTTAAAATTTTTCGTGTATGCCACCAGTTGGTCAATTAAATTAATCTCCATAAGAATAACATTGCAACTTTGACGACGTGTAGGACAAGAACCTATGGGAATTTAAACAAATCTTGCTCCGTAACGAGTTAGAAATCAAAATTTTCTTTTGAATAAAAATATTTCATAAAAATCAATCAATAAGTTCAGAAAGTGAGTAAACTAAATTACCCGATTGTTTTATTATATAAGATGGAAGATGTAGAAATGCATTGTACTATACTTCGTGTTTGAATAGTTCAGTTCTAGCACTGACACAAGTGATCAAAGGATCCTGTACCTTTACACGATGAAATGGTTATTTAACCCACATTACATTCTTTCCAGAAGAACGCATCTACAGTGATTTACAATTTTACACAGAGGTTCTGTTTTTCCTCAAGCCACCCGTAATATCCTGGCCGTTAGTCAAAATCCACCGCGGATACGATTCGGTCCGGCCGGCGGGCCACCCACCGGGGGTTGGCTGCGTGCTCGCCCACCGTGACCGGGGATAGAGCGCACGCGCTCCCGCCCTCACGAGACAGGTGCACTAGTTCCCACGCACGCGGCCACCTTTCACATGGTAATCTCACACCTGACTGTGCATGCACGAAGTCCTCCCCTGGCACATTCCACCACTCTGACCGTAAAGCGAAGCGGCTTTGTCTAAGGATGTGACGAAATTATACACGGATAATTGTGAATTAGTAATGTCATTATACTAGTTCAAAGCGAGGTATCGTTACATGAGCAATCGTAAGTCTGGTGGATCTTAAGACGGCTCCTACCAAACAAAACGTACGAAACTAAACATTACGGACCTATTATTATCTTGATCACTCTTTCCAAATGTTTTGAAACAATCATGACTTGAAATAAATATTGTTCTTATAAAATAATAATATTTTCAACCCAAGTCAATAGGGGGTTTGTTCTAACTACAGCACAGAAACGGCTCTTTTATGTGTAACAGAAAGTAGTCGTAGAGCCATGAATCAAAGAAAATGTTCAATCTTAACATTGTTACATTTTTGTAAACGCTATTGCGTATAAATCCCTCCTTTCTACTTGCTAAATTTAAAATAAACTATGCTTTTCAGACAGCAGTCTATGCTGGATAAGATCTTACCTTCCGATAGCCAGCAGTGTATAAATCTGAGGGCAGAGCATCCAAATTTTAAATTGGTTCCATCTGGTGTACCTCAAGGTTCCGTTTTAGCCCATTGCTATTTTCTTTATACATTTTCATGATATTAGCTCAGTTCTAATCTTCAACAAACATCACTTGTATACTTATGATTTGCATATATATGCCTATTGTTGTGTATGTTCTATAAATGAAACAATAACTCGTGTTGGTTTAGATAGTGAAAATTTGGTCAAATATACAAAAAAGCAAGGCCTAACGAAATTGGGCCACACACCAAATTTAATATAAACCATACAAAACCCATTCAGAAGATTTATTCGTCAACAACAATCAAAGAAACCCCCGCCCCAAAGAATATAACCAGAGCACATTCAAATGTAACATAATTGAAAACTGCTTGGTAGCTCACACTTGACTTGACTGCTACAAGAGTGACAGAGGTTCAGGCATTCTGTGACTAATATTACTGTGTGAGATATGTTATTTATACTACTGCACTGTAGCATTTTTGACATTTAGAAGTCTTTATATCTTTTTGCACGTTTTGTTTTTACGTGCAATAATTTACTGTCGACAGAACAAAATGTACTCTTATTTAGACTTCTAATTACATTTTTTTAAATTGTTACCTCTCAGAAATTATTTTATTTCACTTACACAGCTATAAAACAATAGACTATTTAACGAGGAAAATCATTACTTATTGTAATTTAATTGTATACAAACAAACACCACTAGAAAATGCCCTAAACAAGATGATAAAAACAAAAAAATTATAGAACAAATAAACTATTACAAGTACAAATGGTTAAATGTTGTTATTGGTCATGTATCCAAGTTGGGTAACCTTTGTGTGGGCGAGCGGTCTAAGGTGTTAGGACTTTTGAGCTTGGGATAGAGAGAGCACTGGTTCGAATCCAGCATAGACTGGAAGATTTGTCAGTAATATTCACCTTGAACTGTACTGGTTCGCCCCCTTACTGTCTGAATACGTTTCTCGCACAGATCAATAGTCTATGAGAAATGGGCAGGGTAAAGTTAGAGTCTGCAGAGGCTGTCGGCCGTGTTGGCATTAAAACCAACATGGTCGACAGCCTCTTAAGAAGAACGGTATCTCCCTAAAAAAAGAAAAAAAATTAAACAAATTGTTCTTCCAGCCCAATGGGGAAACCAAGTGTGTGCCATAATCGGTACACACGGGATTTATCGTGCTCGACGCACGTTACGCTTCTCACATGCAGAGTACGCGTTTACTTTCTGGTGTTAGATATATCGTCCTAACCCCTCGATCGGCGTGGCTTGCAAGGAATTCTCAAACATGATTAAAAACCTGTAAAATAACATTCAAGTGCCGGTGTTGAAAGTAAAATGGGCGCCAGGCCGAGAGTGGCTGGCCAAACCAGTTAGCGGCCTTCGCTCCTGCCCCAACGCGGGCATTCCTGGCCGGCCCGGCAGGTGGGTCACTCCATACAAACACTACTTGGTTGCGAGATATTATAATCAAGCAGGACGGTTGCGCCAGGACGTTGCGAGTAGGGATGACAACGATATATCGATATTTCGGAAATATCAAAAATATGTTTCGATATATCGGAAATAATCGATAAATATGTTTCAATATATCGATATTTTCTCTAAATAATAACGGTCATATCGATATTTTGGTCCGATACATCATATCACTAAATATTGATGTTATTATCTCTCCTAAAAATCATCACGATTAGAAAAAAAACACATTTAAATTGCTCTTGTGCGTACAAAACATGCATTGAAATAATAAAGTAACTTTATTTAGTTTTTTTTAAGAGGTACATGCACTAATATGTAGTTTATTGTAGACCATTGGGTGGAAGTTTAGTGTTTATAAGAAACTAAATGGCCTTTTTAAATGTGAAAAACAAAAATAACAATGTTATTACATTATTCTTTTATAATTAAGATAAATATTAAACTTATAATTATTCTTATATTGCATTTTTTTCATTCAACCCCACAGAGCACAACTTGTTTCGTGTAGATATACGTATTTACATTTTACATTCAAAGGCTATTGTAAATAGAGACAGCAAAAGATGAATGTATTTCCGGCCATGACAAGAGTTAGTGCATAATTTTACACATATAAATTATTTACAATTCGATATATCGGTTAACCGATATATAAATATTTTTCTTTCGATGTTATAGTTAGATCGATATTTTATTTGCGATACACTGATAATTCGATATATCGATATGTTGACAATATTTGCCATCCCTAATTGCGAGTTTCTTTATTGAACCCATAAATTGTTTCTAAATCTCCACAAAGTTGGCGCAAACAAGATATTCTTGGATATACTGATTGTCATACCGTATGAAATCCAGAGTAGACTGACTAGCCACAGTGCAGTAGTCAGGGAGGGAGCGCGGATCGATGACAACCATCAAGCTGATTATATTGGTCATGATATGGGTCAACATTTATTTCGAATGAGTGTGATTGAGCGCATGTAGTCATTGTTACAAACTAAGGCCGTAGAAAGCGTCACTAATTAGTTCAATGACATATGAGCAGCCGGCGGTTATCAGCTGATCCCTTTCAATATTATTTGTTATAACTTGGTGTTAATTTTATTATGATTGAACGAAGAAATTTGAGCTTATATGTATGAATCTGGGCTTTAACCGACTAAGCTATCGACCAATTATAAAGTGCTTACCATGAGCGTAATATAAAAGTATTGTTAAAATATTACACAATTTTGCAGAACCAAATATGAAGAAAAATCATTAGCAGATATTTGATTTATAATTCAGCCAAAGCCTTTTCTGTACAAATATATTACTGTATTTTACTTTCAAAGAGGTCGGTCTAGAAGGTATTATAGTGGTAGAACAGACCACAGAAATTCCGTTTTTCACGTTAACAAGCGTGTTCACGCTAGCCGGGAGACAGTTGTTGTACAAATTGGTTTGCAGATAAGTCGTCGCAGTAGGGTAACGTTATCAGCCGCGTTTAGCCAGGCACGGCGCGTGTCTCTCACGGCTTGACACGGCTAATGCGAGCAGATAACAGCAGACACTCGGGTGATACAGAATGGCAAACACAGAGGAGGACTGTAGGCGTGGATCTCGTGATTTTAACGAGAATCTCAAGACCTTCATAACTTACCAACAACTTACGATACTAAATAAATATGGCGATATCTTGGGTTATTTTAAATGTCATACGCTTCGGTTTTCAAAAAGGTTTTACTGTTTTTACAATACAAGGTGAATTTTGAGTATTTTAAGACTTTCTTTGGAAGAGAAGAGGGAGGACAAATTTCAGGAGTGATGACCTGTTGGACAAAGTGGTCTCAGTTTGCAGTGTTTACATTCTTATGACTGGTATGTTAGTAATGATTTTTATCAGTTGCCACTTGTGAAAATAATGGCACCCATGTAGGAGAGTCAATTACCAATGTATACCCAAAACATTTCAAACAGTCAAGAAACCTCTTGGTAAAAGGGAATAGCGTTTGAAGTACGTCGATATTAAAATCCCCTAAAAGAATGATTTTTTGTGTTATTTCACCAAAAATTGATTCAGATCTCAAAGAAAGTATTTTCGTTTCCATTGAGAAACATGTACAGTCCGGTTTTAACGACGCTAACTTTTCCCCTCACAGGTAGCTTAATTCTATTGGTCAGACTTTGTCTGCTCTATTTTATATTTCGAAAAGTTTGAATGACTTCTCGTTTTAAAGTAAAACTGCTACACCTTTACACTGAACTCGATAGAAATGATTAGCCAAGATGCAGTTTTCAATACGAAATATTATTGTTTCTAAACATATTCTCGGATACAATAAGCCTATCTGATGATAGTTCATCACACATTATAGACAGCTCGTTTAATTTTGTTTACACCCTTTGTGCATTTTTATGTAGTACATTTTTAAAATGTTGAACTTCAGCCCTAGCCCAGAAACGGCTCTTCTTTTTACTAGTTGCTAAATTTTAAAATATAGGCTTTTCGGAAAGCAATCAATCCTGGTCTTACATTCCGATCACGATCAACTCCGATCAACGAGGCAGTGAGTGCATGTGGAGGGCAAAGCATCCATTTTTTAAACAGGTTTCATCTGGTGTACCTCAAGACTCAATATTGGAGCCAATGCTATTTTTTTCTTTATGCATTATTTATATAATCTCAGTCATATCTTCACCAACATCACCAGTTCTTAAAATGATTCTCAACTATGGTTGAGAGTGGTGTTGACAGTATTCGTCTATTTTAATTTTGACCACTTCCTGGAATTGGCTAGCCTTAAAACCTATTGTTTTTTTATTATTTGTATGCAGGTTGAATGAAACACTTTAGTATGTATAAATGAGGCCGTTTTAAGAATGAATGTGTAGTAGCTTAACGCTTTTTATTCTGACATTTGCGATTCATTTTTTGTTACTACTTCATGCAATAATTATTGTCACTGACATGGAGTAGAGGTCGTGCTACTATACGCAATCTGTACTCCACATCGCAAGCGGTACGATAGATATACGCAACAATCTTTCAAGCTAAAAAAGGCGTTTTTGCTCCAGTGTAGAAGATCTTGGAAGTAATTAGTAACTTGTGATATTACCAAGAAACCGATCCCTCAGGGATCTTCAGATAACAAACTAGAATTTTTTTCTTGCCTGAACTGTGCGAGAGACATCCATTAACAGGCAATAGCAAATGTTTTCGTTAGTTTACAATTGCTGAGTTGTATCCATCTCAAAAACTTCACTCGCCAGGTCACATGGGTCTGCAGACCTGTGCGTGAACTTTATTAAACGAGTGAATTACCAACAGTTTTCACATTTAGGGATTCGAACCATGGACATTGGACACCGTATTGTAGTTCGAAGCCACCACGGTAGGCCATATTTACATGTGATAAATCATAAGTATTACTATTTTACTCCATGTAACCTTAAAAATAGATCGATAAATAAATCAATCAGAAAACTAGAAGCTTTATTTTTGGGGCGGGCTTAGTAATTGTCTTTTAATGTTAATTTTTGCAATTCTCACTTACGCTGGAAATTGCGTAATTTGTAATCTGGACAAGTCTTAACGAGAAAAAAGATACGACTTCATTTGTTCTTGTACTAGAACTAAACACTCACGACACACATATACATCATAATTTAAACGTATAAAGCAAATGAAAATAATGCTGATTTGTATGAAATACTTGAATACCTGAAATAAATAAAACTAATATAATGTCCAATTCTGAAGTAAAAAAATATGGAAGCGATAAATATTGTTTGCCAAGTGACTGCTGTCGGCAAGTTGGGAAGCCGTAATTTGCCGCCTCGTCGATAGAGTGCGCGGATATAACGAGATTATCCCTCACCAATCTGTTGTCCCTACCACTCTCTGTGGTCTCTACTTATTTGTTTTGTATCAATTTCGACATCGACCACGTATACAGAGGTATATTTTAGATTCTTCTCCCTTGGAACATGTCCAAATATACTAATGTTCCTGGTGTATAGTGAGAAAATAAACATACACCTTCCTACTTGTGCGTTCAGTACCAATATACAAAATCAAGAGGTGTTCTAAGTGTAAGAGTGGGGTTCCCGAAGGTTCTGTCATCGGCCCCTTTTTGTTCTACAGTTTTATAAATAATCTGCCTAACTCTATGCCTCGTACAACATAGTTAACTGCAAACAAAAATTGGTTTATTTTGGTGTTTGTGTGTGTGTGTGGGGGGGGGGAGTAATTACGGAGAATACTAAGACGTGCGTGAAAAATGGAACATAGAACAGAACAAGTATGTGCAGAACATGGTATGAACAGTAGCCTATAACTAACGGACTATTAGGCTAACAATAAGGATTACACAGTACTGTTCGTGTATGTGTTAGTGTTTTACAAACCAACAAGTATGTGCAGCACATGGTATGAACAGTAGCCTATAACTAACAGACTATAAGGATTACACAGTACTGTTCGTGTATGTGTTAGTGTTTTACAGACCAACAAGTATGTGCAGCACATGGTATGAACAGTAGCCTAAAACTAATAGACTATAAGGATTACACAGTACTGTTCGTGTTTGTGTTAGTGTTTTACAGACCAACAAGTATGTGCAGCACATGGTATGAACAGTAGCCTATAACTAACAGACTATAAGGATTACACAGTACTGTTCGTGTTTGTGTTAGTGTTTTACAGACCAACAAGTATGTGCAGCACATGGTATGAACAGTAGCCTATAACTAACAGACTATAAGGATTACACAGTACTGTTCGTGTTTGTGTTAGTGTTTTACAGACCAACAAGTATGTGCAGCACATGGTATGAACAGTAGCCTATAACTTACAGACTATAAGGATTACACAGTACTGTTCGTGTTTGTGTTAGTGTTTTACAGACCAACAAGTATGTGCAGCACATGGTATGAACAGTAGCCTATAACTAACAGACTATAAGGATTACACAGTACTGTTCGTGTTTGTGTTAGTGTTTTACAGACCAACAAGTATGTGCAGCACATGGTATGAACAGTAGCCTATAACTTACAGACTATAAGGATTACACAGTACTGTTCGTGTTTGTGTTAGTGTTTTACAGACCAACAAGTATGTGCAGCACATGGTATGAACAGTAGCCTATAACTTACAGACTATAAGGATTACACAGTACTGTTCGTGTTTGTGTTAGTGTTTTACAGACCAACAAGTATGTGCAGCACATGGTATGAACAGTAGCCTATAACTTACAGACTATAAGGATTACACAGTACTGTTCGTGTTTGTGTTAGTGTTTTACAGACCAACAAGTATGTGCAGCACATGGTATGAACAGTAGCCTATAACTAACAGACTATAAGGATTACACAGTACTGTTCGTGTTTGTGTTAGTGTTTTACAGACCAACAAGTATGTGCAGCACATGGTATGAACAGTAGCCTATAACTTACAGACTATAAGGATTACACAGTACTGTTCGTGTATGTGTTAGTGTTTTACAGACCAACAAGTATGTGCAGCACATGGTATGAACAGTAGCCTATAACTAACAGACTATAAGGATTACACAGTACTGTTCGTGTTTGTGTTAGTGTTTTACAGACCAACAAGTATGTGCAGCACATGGTATGAACAGTAGCCTATAACTTACAGACTATAAGGATTACACAGTACTGTTCGTGTTTGTGTTAGTGTTTTACAGACCAACAAGTATGTGCAGCACATGGTATGAACAGTAGCCTATAACTAACAGACTATAAGGATTACACAGTACTGTTCGTGTTTGTGTTAGTGTTTTACAGACCAACAAGTATGTGCAGCACATGGTATGAACAGTAGCCTATAACTTACAGACTATAAGGATTACACAGTACTGTTCGTGTTTGTGTTAGTGTTTTACAGACCAACAAGTATGTGCAGCACATGGTATGAACAGTAGCCTATAACTTACAGACTATAAGGATTACACAGTACTGTTCGTGTTTGTGTTAGTGTTTTACAGACCAACAAGTATGTGCAGCACATGGTATGAACAGTAGCCTATAACTTACAGACTATAAGGATTACACAGTACTGTTCGTGTTTGTGTTAGTGTTTTACAGACCAACAAGTATGTGCAGCACATGGTATGAACAGTAGCCTATAACTAACAGACTATAAGGATTACACAGTACTGTTCGTGTTTGTGTTAGTGTTTTACAGACCAACAAGTATGTGCAGCACATGGTATGAACAGTAGCCTATAACTTACAGACTATAAGGATTACACAGTACTGTTCGTGTATGTGTTAGTGTTTTACAGACCAACAAGTATGTGCAGCACATGGTATGAACAGTAGCCTATAACTAACAGACTATAAGGATTACACAGTACTGTTCGTGTTTGTGTTAGTGTTTTACAGACCAACAAGTATGTGCAGCACATGGTATGAACAGTAGCCTATAACTTACAGACTATAAGGATTACACAGTACTGTTCGTGTATGTGTTAGTGTTTTGTTGCGGAACGTGAAGACTTTCCCCGCATGACATAAAAGATATTACGGCGTAATTATTTTCTTTAATATGACTTTCTTTTATTTCAAGACTAATCTGTAAAAGGAATCTAACTGAATTATGACTGTACGAACAAAGCAGACTATTTGCGACATTGATGAAAGACACAGTTCCACATAAATAAGCCTAAGGGCATAAATGTGTGTTTGTGCAATGCATGTTGTTGTCAAATAGTTGAGATATGATCATTGAAAACTATATATTTATACAAAACTAGTCGACAGTCCTTGCTTTGCTACGGAGTGATTCTCTACGCTTACTTACCCTTCCCTCCGTTGTTCTTTCTAAACCATTACATCAGCAGAATAGCCTGCTGCCGTTCTCCTAGATAACAACAGTTTTCTAGTCTAGAACACCCTATTAGTCTACTTAAGGGGGGTGCAAATCAGTGCAATCATCTCAGAGTTAGTAGAAATAATTGCCTTATACATTTCATAATGAAAACAAAACTAGCCACAAGTTTTTGTCATGTTTATGTTTTTTTGTACCAGTAGTTGGAAATAAATTAAATCAATGCCAATGATACTCTTATGGTAAAAGGAAACGTTGAGGGA
>JAQJVL010000007.1:7700941-7877124 GCA_035578905.1 Stictocephala bisonia
CAAACACCACAAAATTTACACAAAATTTAAACGTATAAAGCAAATGAAAATAATGCTGATTTGTATGAAATACTTGAATACCTGAAATAAATAAAACCAATATAATGTCCAATTCTGAAGTAAAATATGGAAGCGATAAATATTGTTTGCCAAGTGACTGCTGTCGGCAAGTTGGGAAGCCGTAATTTGCCGCCTCGTCGATAGAGTGCGCGGATATAACGAGATTATCCCTCACCAATCTGTTGTCCCTACTACTCTCTGTGGTCTCTACTTATTTGTTTTGTATCAATTTCGACATCGAACACGTATACAGAGGTATATTTTAGATTCTTCTCCCTTGGAACATGTCCAAATATACTAATGTTCCTGGTGTATAGTGAGAAAATAAACATACACCTTCCTACTTATACGTTCAGTACCAATATACAAAATCAAGAGGTGTTCTAAGTGTAAGAGTGGGGTTCCCGAAGGTTCTGTCATCGGCCCCTTTTTGATTACAGTTTTATAAATAATCTTCCTAACTCTATGCCTCGTACAACATAGTTAACTGCAAACAAAAATTTGTGTGTGCGTGCGAGTGCGCGCGCGTGTGCGTGTGCGTGTGCGTGTGTGTGTGTGTGTGTGTGTGTGTGATTATAACCCAAAAATATTTCATACGTATTATTTGCTTTAAAAATCATAGAGATCATACAGAACAGTTATTCAAACAATTAAACATCTTAATGGTGAAAAATCTTTTTATCTTTAAGGTACTTAGGGCCTTTTACAAGAGGAGTGGCAACCAGGGAACAGAAAATTTATTCTATCACAAAATTTATTCTACCAAACAAGAAATACAGTAAATCACTTCTTCATAAAACCAAAAATAAATACATCATTTTTTTCAAAAACATTTCTCTATTTAGGCCCGAAATTTTTTAACCTTTTGCCTATTGACATTAAAAGAGCTAATAGTATTTTTTTCATATTCCAAACAGCTTAAAAAATGGATGACTAATGTAAATAATGTTGAATTTTTATTTTCCACATTAAGTTAATTTTATGTATAGTTTAGACTTTCTTTTATGTTTGCTTCACGCCATAGAAGCCAACTTTTTCAGTAGTCATTATAGAAGACTGGACAATGTATTATCTTTAATTTGTAGTTATTAATAATATTTTTTTATCAATATAGCCACCAATTACTTGATTATAAGGTGGCTATTATTCCTAATTAATGTATGTAAACATATTGTATGCTTTAGGGAAAATAAACATATTATTATTATTATTAAAAAAAATCTAACTTCCTTTCCAACTTTCATCAAAATCTGTTTGTGGTTCCGAAGACATCGTTTTTTGGTTGTTATAGATTAGATTAATTGCTAATTCTCATTCTATAAACACAATAAAGACTCAAATCCAATCAACCAATGTTAACAATATTGAGCACGTTTACTATTTTCTTCCTAAGTTTACTAAAAAGCTATACTTCTTCATCAAAAAATCTCAAGCCCATAACAGGTTTGTATTACTTGCTCTATGTTTTCAATAAGCAAGTGATTCGAATATTGAATATGACAAGCCATTATAAAATCACAATAGGCCTACTGTATTTCACCAGATAACACAGATCAACCTTTGGATAGATTTGACAGACAAATCAATCTAACAATGACATAGTTCACTTTTCAAGAAATATTCTATAATCCATATCACCACGATGTCAGCTCCAATCTACTTATTCTCAATATAAGTCTACGCCAAAAATATCGCAGGCCCTACATTCATCAAGGGTAATTGGCTGTTCAGGCTAAATGTCATCATAGGTCAGCGACAACGACATGAATACTTGCTTTAAATGACACATACGAATGCAGCGTCTTTAATAAATCGATAGAAGCGTGTAGTTTGTATTGTAGTGAGTTATATTAGCCTATTACTAATTGCATTACGATTTGCTTATTTAATGATATTTGCAGAGAATCTATCTAAATTACACATTAGAGTTATATTATTAAATTTATTTCAGTTAAAGTAGTTGTTACATCATTGATTTCGCAGCCTCTGTCGATACATTACAAACATCTGAAGGAGTTTAGTATTATCACAGAATAAGCATATATGTTATATTCAACATTATTAGTATCACTGCGTGTATTTTAAGGCGAAGGTGAATGATTGCATAAGAATATACGAGTGAGGTTGATCTGTGTAGTCTTGTTACTAACCAAGGTCGACTGTTCCTTAGAAAGAGTCAGTTTTTTAATAGCCAAATAGCCAGGGACTGAGGGACCTACAGATGTACGTGGAATCCGAATCACATAAAATTGGTCTGACAAGCCTGATACTCAGTTATATATCCTCAACAACATAAGGATCCTGACTACCATCCAACAAGGACACCACATAGGCCTACTCTTCTAAGAGTTTCCATGTCGATGGCAACCATTGAGCGGACGCCGTGCCAATATTAGGACAACTGAACTAGAACCTATCGCCTACCATCTCCAAAACACTTTGTCCTGATGTAGGAGGTGATACACCCATACGTGGTATCTTGTATTTGCTTTTCATGCATTTATCATTAATTGTGTTGGTAGCAAACGTATTCGATATACAAATGTGATTTAAGTACCACATCCTAGCTTAAACTTGTTAAATAAAATCACTACCCGTGCGACGTCTATCGATTTATTACAGACGCTGCATATATGGCAGGTATTTAGTATAGTCGCTGACCTACGGGTGACATTTAGCCTGGACTTGGCCAATTAACCTTACTGAATGTCAGAGGAACGTGTGTGGACATCCACGTTACTAGCCGACGACATACCTGTGTGGTAGTGCCTTCAGACCCCACTTCTATAGAATATAGTCTATAGAAAACTAGCTGAACCCAGCCAAGCTTTTTTGTGGCTTAGCTTGATAGTAACCATTAGGGACTGTCTACTTGATATTTTTACAAGAGGTCACAGGCCGAGGTGTAACGAGCGGAGCGAGTGATGGGATTGGCACGCGAAGTGTGCAGAGTTGTACGCTAGCATATTAAAACACTGTTGTATATAAATGCATTGTTGTGTAAAAATGTCATCATATTAATCCATTAACTACTTTTCGAGTTTTCTGTACACGATAGTTTGTTTTATATTCTGTACTGTACATAGATGGTTAGAATCTGTAATCAATGGTCCTCATTGAGTACGACTCTTCAACGACCATTCGAAAACAATTGGCTAAACATCAATTAATTATCAACCACAAGTCCAAACTGGTCCATGCAAACTCTTGAATACACATTTTCAGTCACGAATACACACAGCACTACAGACATGTGCCCAACGCCACAAGTAGACACGGTGAATAGTGATTCGACTCTAATTAGCCTTCCGTTTCATTAGCCACCCTTTGTACTAATGTAGCAGTTGGCGCGGCGCAGATGAACACGTCTAAATATATCCGCAGACAGCATGGCGGGGAAGGGGGAAGCCAAAACACATGGCGAGGGGAGGATTGCACCCCACTACACTAGCGCAGCCAACCCTGCGGCGAAAATCGCACTTATTGTTGAACTGTAAACTGGAGTCGAAGCGTAACACACTAGTACAGTATACAGATGTTCATATTAAACAATAAACACGTCTCAATACACACAAGTCGGACAATATGAGTAACTTATTGTATTCATTTAAATATCGGACAACGGTGACTAATTTCATAGATTTGCTCAAATTATCACAATTGTATTCGTGGAATCCTACACATAGATATATACAATATTGCATTGCTAAAAGCAGAATTGCGATCTATTATTCAATGAAGAAGTGATTTAGGCTGCAAATGACAAGAGTAACTAAGACTACTTAGTACTTAAATACACGAAACCAGCGTTTAGAACTTTAAAATTGTTTTGGCAGGGTTGAAACGAGTTCGACCGCTAAAGGGCTCGAAACAGACTCCAGTAAAGATTCTCGCTCTTAAAACTAACCACGCGTTCTATCTGATACCATAAAAACCCGGAACTTCAATCAACATTTTATCTGTGCTTTAAATGTGTTTACGAAAACATCATCATTGAATACCTTGTTCAAAACCAACGGTAGAGCCAGAACAGTAAAAGGTGATCAGTGAACCATATACACCTATTTCCGATGAAAACGTCATTCAAACAAACGTGATTCACTCGTCCACCCAAACATCTACAGTGTAATTGGCCCGCCCACTCATACACTTACAATGGTATTGGCTCATCCGTCCAAGCATACATGTATTGACATAACTACCCACCGATACGGTGTATGGGCGTTTGAAGGTAAGATTCCCTGACATGGCAAGGGAATAAAGTAACGTACTCTAAGCTAACCATGGCAGGTAATAAAGTAACGTACTCTAAGCTGACCATGGCAGGTAATCAAGTAACGTACGCTAGGCTGATCCATGGCAGGTAATCAAGTAACGTACTCTCTAAGCTAACCTATGGCAGGCAATCAAGTAACGTAATCTCTAAGCTGACCCATGGCAGGTAAACAAGTAACGTACTCTCTAAGCTGACCCATGGCAGGTAATCAAGTAACGTACTCTCTAAGCTAACCTATGGCAGGCAATCAAGTAACGTACTCTCTAAGCTGACCCATGGCAGGTAATCAAGTAACGTACTCTCTAAGCTAACCTATGGCAGGAAATCAAGTAACGTACTCTCTAAGCTGACTCATGTCAGGTAATGAAGTAACGTACTCTCTAAGCTGACTCCTGGCAGGTAATCAAGTAACGTACTCTCTAAGCTGACCCATGGCAGGTAATCAAGTAACGTACTCTAAGCTGACCAATAGCAGGTAATAAAGTAACGTACTCTAAGCTGACCAATGGCAGGTAATTAAGTAACGTACTCTCTAAGCTGACCCCTGGCAGGTAATCAAGTAACGTACTCTCTAAGCTGACCCCTGGCAGGTAATCAAGTAACGTACTCTCTAAGCTGACCCCTGGCAGGTAATTAAGTAACGTACTCTCTAAGCTGACCCCTGGCAGGTAATCAAGTAACGTACTCTCTAAGCTGACCAATGGCAGGTAATCAAGTAACGTACTCTCTAAGCTAACCTATGGCAGGCAATCAAGTAACGTACTCTCTAAGCTGACCCATGGCAGGTAATCAAGTAACGTACTCTCTAAGCTAACCTATGGCAGGCAATCAAGTAACGTACTCTCTAAGCTGACCCCTGGCAGGTAATCAAGTAACGTACTCTCTAAGCTGACCCCTGGCAGGTAATTAAGTAACGTACTCTCTAAGCTGACCCCTGGCAGGTAATCAAGTAACGTACTCTCTAAGCTGACCAATGGCAGGTAATCAAGTAACGTACTCTCTAAGCTGACCCCTGGCAGGTAATCAAGTAACGTACTCTCTAAGCTGACCCCTGGCAGGTAATTAAGTAACGTACTCTCTAAGCTGACCCCTGGCAGGTAATCAAGTAACGTACTCTCTAAGCTGACCAATGGCAGGTAATCAAGTAACGTACTCTCTAAGCTAACCTATGGCAGGCAATCAAGTAACGTACTCTCTAAGCTGACCCATGGCAGGTAATCAAGTAACGTACTCTCTAAGCTAACCTATGGCAGGTAATTAAGTAACGTACTCTCTAAGCTGACCCATGGCAGGTAATCAAGTAACGTACTCTCTAAGCTAACCTATGGCAGGCAATCAAGTAACGTACTCTCTAAGCTGACCCATGGCAGGTAATCAAGTAACGTACCCTCTAAGCTAACCTATGGCAGGCAATCAAGTAACGTACTCTCTAAGCTGACTCATGTCAGGTAATCAAGTAACGTACTCTCTAAACTGACCCCTGGCAGGTAATCAAGTAACGTACTCTCTAAGCTGACCCCTGGCAGGTAATCAAGTAACGTACTCTCTAAGCTGACTCATGTCAGGTAATCAAGTAACGTACTCTCTAAGCTGACCCCTGGCAGGTAATCAAGTAACGTACGCTAGGCTGACCCATGGCAGGTAATCAAGTAACGTACTCTCTAAGCTAACCTATGGCAGGCAATCAAGTAACGTACTCTCTAAGCTGACCCATGGCAGGTAAACAGGTAACGTACTCTCTAAACTGACATTACATTACAACCAAGATCAGGAAATCCCATAATGTTTGATGTACAGCTATCCAAGAAGTAACATAATATGACTTAGCATCAGTTAGCTGATTAATCGATTGGTAATCGATGATATCAGGTAGACCAAAAGGAAGGAAGAGACAAACCTCACCCATCATGATAATGCAGAAGAAGCTTCAGTTTAGACACAGATATGTATCTAAAATCACAGAGAAAAAATAAACTGAGTCCGCTTTCTTATGGCCGCAGTCAACGCCTCAGTGACAGTTATGTATAGATCTGTACTAATGACATTTATTCTTGAGACTTAAGGCGGAATAGAGAGGGACTGACAAGCTTCTGGCCCAGCAATTGTATGGCAAACTAGAGAACTAACTAACTATTCGACACACATTCAAAGTGCACTTTTCAATGCGACCTCTGTTTCCTTCTTGTATGTATATGCAAAAATTCAGTAAATTCTGCTTCAAAAAAAGATCTCAAACAAGATTGTTGTACAGTAGATATAACAAAACGCCATTCATTTTTAAGTGACACACCAATCGAGTCGGACTCTGACAACCCCCATCTACTAGCCCCTAGTGTGACAGCCGCTTCCTGCCCCCGACGTTCCATATCGGCCATTACACACGTGTGACGGGCCATGCGTCAAACTCCCGGGCCAAGTAATGGGCCACCAATAATTTATGTTTCCTCTCCCCTTGAGTCCTGACCGCCACCGCCATTCCTACCCATCTTACTATTCATTACTACGGTATACTTAACTGACCACCATCAGAATGGGCTCTTGGTGTTGACTACCTTGTTACTGACAGTTGCATCATGCTGAAATGTAACAATTAATTACTTACTATATAGACACAGCATAATACTGTATAAACGTTACCGTCTATTCTCACCCTGCAGCGAAGTAGATGTAACTGCTCGTTATGAAATGATTTACCCCAATTCGTGTATAGTACTAGAGTTGAAATCTGGCTGGGGTCACGAACGTGTAAGAACTAATTTGTTGTTCAAACTTGTATAAAAATTTTGGCTTTCCCAGTATTTTATAACATAATCAATACAGTCTAGTTCGTCCCAAAAAACTTGTATCGTTTAAACTCTTCAAAACTCACACAAAGTAGGCTTACAGTTTGCATGCGTGCTAACATAACACCCATATTCCTATGCATAACAACAGGTTTTTTCGAAGATCACACATTACACAACAACAAGTTTTAGTTCACTGTCATTCATAAAGACGGTGCGGGATTTAAGCACTTTGGGCGGAAAGCCAAGGAATTTATTTTGAACTGTCGGTTTTACAGTGTCAGGTAATTCTTGTTATTTTTAACCGAACATACGATAACGCGTATTTAAATTAAGCAGTTATTTTTCGACGGATTTGTTTCCAAACTAATTGCATTTGATCTAGATTTTAAATTGCACATTACAATTTCTTTGCAAATTCCTAATTTGTTTCATAGACGAAATATTTAGTTTGACGTTTTTATTTGCACCTTTTTTCAAAACTAGGCATATATATTCACAAATATGCGCACAAACCGAATGCGCAATATGATAACGTTTAAAATAACACCTCATACAAAACTGTTGGTTAATAAATAGAGGAAAAAATATGGATTCGAAAATAACACTGTTCTAATGGGATTAAAACCCTCATGGCCGACAGCCTCTGCAGACTCCTAATATAACTAAGCTGGACAGTTTAACTATCTGTGTGTGTTACAATGCTTAACTCTCGCCCTCAATGTCAAACTACGCAAAGTGAACTATACAAATGGTATTTACGCTTTTATTATTTTGTATTAGTAGTACTGTACATCAATAAGAAACAAGGCTATTATAAAGTGTTGTGTCAACTGTCAAACAATAGTCTAATTAAAACGATAAATTTCTGCACGCTAGTAAAACAGAATACCAGCAAGGTCGCTGTTGATCTCTCGCCTATTGGACGAGTATCGACCGGTTGACGGTCCACGCGGGTCCCGCTAATCCTCACTTTGACAGCTGCGATGACGCGCGGTAACGTTGGCAACCCTGCTGTCACGTGACGGCCAGCTGTTCACCGATCAATTTGTTTACATTTGCCGCCCTCGTGGCGTGCCCACGCCACCACCTTCGTTTCTATTAAAAGGAGCCCATCCTCACCCCATCCCTTCCGTATCCCTGTGTTAACAAAACGGCCATTCAAACTGTAAAGCCTACACGGTTTCACAAAATAAAAAATATATGTGACACTGCCCACTAAGGTATTGTGTTAGTAAAAGAGGTAGAAAATGCCGAGCGAATGCTAAGGCAGCAGAAGACAAGCGTCCTTAAATAGTTAACACCTGTAAAGGTGTTAAAAACACACCATACAGATTTTTCCAAACTTAAAATCCGCTAGTGAACAAACACTCTTTCAAGTCTACTAATAGCACTATGTTTTATTTTGATTGATTTGAGAAAATGTAACACTGGTCTCATGAGGAAAATAATCATGCTAGCTGGAAACCTGGAAAGGCCAGAATTTCCGATCCCCCCCCCCACCATCACCCATGAACCACGAGCCCTTTCCAACATTTTATATGTTTTAAGTACTAAAAAGGGCTACAATTTATCTAAATGGAAGTTTAAATCTCCTAAATAAATTGCGCATGATAAGAAACGATAAGAAAATACCACAAATTTACAAAACACGATGCTAACAGGGGTCTCGTACCTTAACAGATCGGCCTTGAGGCGGCATTACTCAGCCCTGGATTGGTTGCAGACTAGAACTATTCGCCAATCACTATTCACAATTTGCACGTCCTTGTTTTTGCGCTCATTTCCTCTTGCCACGGCACGAGTTGCGTCACTGCGAGGTTGCCGAAGGACGGGAAACGCTCTTCGTCAGAGAAGCTTCTGCGCTCCTTCACACAACTACATTGATCAGTCCGTTGGAACTCAAATC
Organism: Stictocephala bisonia; assembly: GCA_035578905.1. Lineage (NCBI taxonomy): Eukaryota > Metazoa > Arthropoda > Insecta > Hemiptera > Membracidae > Stictocephala > Stictocephala bisonia. Next base: position 7,709,970 of record JAQJVL010000007.1, read on the forward strand.
AAATACATCTTCATTTATTAAAACAGTTACACAACTGCATAATAACGTCACAATTTCCTTTTTCTTTTTTTTTTTTTGTATAATGCACAAAATGGATTTTAAAAAAGTAAACAATACAATAATTGCATAGGTACTTGTTATATACACTTATTCCTAGTGAACATTAGTATACGCATAAGCTTAGCTTGAGAGATAACACTAACGCTGTAGTAATGCCTATCTATCAAGTAGTTCTTCAAGGTACTACCACAGAATATAGACAGATACAGAAGCCCCACGGTATAGGAAATAATGAAACGGGCAGTTCGTGGTATTTCTCAAAATGAAGGCGTTGAGACGGTCGCTAACTGGCGCGGCGTTGCCAGATCATAGTGCGGGATTCTCGTTTTCCCACAGTGGAGGGAGGAATACAGAATGGACAGACAGAACTCCAACCGACAGTCAGACAGGGCACTGAGGGCAAGGCCCGGAATACCCCCGCTTACGTTCACTGAGTTGCATTTACTCCGCGTATTTTGACCCTATACATCCTCTTGTTTGAATTTTAGCCAAATTGTTCTAGTACATAAGTTATAGTTGAGCAAATGAAACCTATTTTATGCACTTCTAAATAAAGATGATTGTTTAATTGTATTCTTAATTAGCAAGTTTATGAAACATTTATGATAATTTATCAAATTAAATCATGAAACAATTAATTTTTTAAGGAAGATAAAATAACGATGGATGATAAGAAAACCAAGATTTTTATTCTGCAGTTAGCTTGGGCATTGTCAGTGATATTACACCACGAGGAACTATAAAATATAACATATAATTTAGACATACATACTATACAGAATTTATTCACCATAATTTCTCAATACATCCCTCTCATAAGCTCATTATTTTTATTCATTTTTATTAGGGCTTACTATTTTTAAACCTTTCAATTTGCCAAATTGATTGATTTTTTTACTTATTTTATACCGACTGGATATCATCAATGTTTATAGTTACTATATACTGTACCTGAGCAGATACAGAGACAAGCAAATTGTATTGATAGCACATGCTTATAAGGATCCTTGAAACATATAATTAGAAGTTATACTTTTAACTATCGATACATTTATGAACTATTTACATTAATAAACATTTGATTAAACCTAAAAACAAAACATAATTTGTTACATAAATACGCCCTAAAGGTGTTATACAATACAAAATAAATACTGTAAATACATAGTAAACATATAGACTATTTTAAAAATTATATCTTATCACCAAAATTTCTCATATCTCGATCTTTCATAACCACATTATTTTTATTCCTCTTACTCAACCCTCTATTTTCTACGTCCCTTTTCACATTTTTAAACCTTTTAGTTTGGCCAATCTAATAGGGTGCTTATTACTGCATGTAGATACTTTAAAGTGGACAGATTAAGAAACAAAAAAGGAATATTGGTGACACAGTTAAAATACTGATTTATATCAAAGTCTTTAGAACAGATAAAAGTCTTAAACACAATTACTAAGAGAAATTAAATTATCAAATTATGTATGGAAAAATAACCATACAAATTAGTTACTTCACAAGACAAAATATTAAATTTGTTTGTCATGACATTCAAATGACCGCTACTCTGTAAAGGATAATCCTTTCCAAGTCCAGTTTGCGACAATTAATTCTCTTAAATAGACCTTTAATTGAATACCAAACTTGGCTTAGATTTAAGATGTTCGTTCAACTCCTCACGGGCCGTACCAGTGAAAGGATGAAAAGTCACTAATGGTATGAAAAAGTAGGTTTTTGTGACCAAGATGATGTGCAAGATTTCACTTTTATATGTTAAGTCATATATAAGCTGTGACAGCGTTTCTATATTTTTTCACCTTGTATGCACGCTGTGTACATGTTGCCGACGTTTCAAGTGCATTGCAGTTTCATCGTCAGTGCAACATACTCTGTTACTAGATCCACAGAGTATATGTAATGTACCTGGTGATGAGTATGTCGCCCTGAAGATGAGAGCTGCAATGCACTCGAAACGTCGGCAACATCTAATTAGTGTACATAGCAATCAGACACGGTCCTACCCGGATTATGATAATGTAAATAGTTTGGTCTAACGTGGAGTTTATATCAAACTGGTTTCACTTATTCATTTTAACGATTAGTTACCAAATACGAATGTGGGTATACTTTTGCTGCAGGAAATGTATAGCACAGATTAGTGAAGTAAGGTGTGTGAATGGTGTGCGACTGCAGCATTCGTCACATTCACTCCGTGAACGCTGATAGCGCTACCGTAAGGTTGAAGACGGGCTTTGCTAAACACTTTAACATTTTAATTTAGTATTTTTCAGTTTATTCATGGCATTGTTAGAGTTTTAGACAATAGAAGATAATTGACAATGCGGAGACAAGATGCAGAAGACGTTTGATTAATTTATATTAACACATGGCACAAATGGCTCGAGGAAAATAATCTTGACCTAAATGATGTGTATTATTTAAAAATTTTCTTTCACTTACCACAGTTCTCCATGTACTCTTGGGATAGTTGTTTTGGGAACCTTGACATCCGCAGTTTTTCTATTTGTATAAATTTTCATACTTCCTCTAACACAAACTGCCGTAATCTTTCTTTCTCTCCATTAAAACACTAATTTATAACAAGACACAATGATAAAATAACCGAAACCAAATCAATTTTATTCAGAAACTAGGGGACATCCCTGCCCTCTTCGCATGCCATCCCCGTCGTTACTCGCTGTGCTCTTGAGATATGGGTCACCTGCGGCCTCGTGGGGGAGCTCGGCCTTCGGCCACGCCAAGACGCTCTGCTACAGGCCTCGCGGGGGAAGGTTCGGCTTGCGGTCTCACCAAGACACTGCTACAGTCCCATTTGAGGAACTCGGCCTACGGCCTCGCCAAGACGCTCTTCTACAGGCAGTTATGGAACTCGGCCTACGGCCTCGCGAGGGAAAGTTCGGCTTGCGGCCTCACCAAGATACTGCTACAGTCTATTTGTGGATCTCGGCATGTCGCCTCGTGAGAAAGATTGGCCCTCTGCCTCGTCAGGATGACCATTTAACCAGTATGACCATTAATTTTGGTTTTTGGGACAGCGGAACCCCTAAACATAGACTTTTCTCAAATCTGATGGTAAATTAGTATTTAAGAGAAAAATACTTTTATTTTGATACCCCACTTCAGTGTATTAGTTTGACATTAGTACTCAATTTTGGGTTTTGGAGCTTCTTTTTATTTGGGGGGGGGGGAGGCAGAACCCTTAAACGTTGTCTCTTCCAAGATGTAAAGATAAAATGTAATTTTTGAGATAAATACCTATAGTTTGATGCTCCACTTGTAAGTTTTATTTTTGTACTACCCTTTTACTGGTTTTAGGAGTTTTTTGTTTTGTTTTAGGAGCATTTACCCCTTAATATTTATCCTGTTCAAATTCTGATATTGTATTTGGGTTCAGGAGAGAAATGGCTTTAAATTGATACCTCACTTGAGTAGATTAGATCAGTTTTTAAAATATTTCCATTTTTAAAATTTTCAGTTTTTGAGCCCCCGATACCACAAATGTTTGAGTTATTAAGCTGAAATTCATATATATGGTGCTCGTTTGTTACACGTGTAGAACTGTGAATGTTTGGAAATTTTACTAAAGATTTTCTTCAACTTAGGTAATAAAACTACTTTTTAGTGATTTTTTCCATTGGGGACATTGGGGAAGTTTTGGGGTAAAAAGGCCGTCATCTTGTTTATGAGTGAAAAAAGTAAACTTTTGTGAATTTTTCTGGAGGTTTCAGACAGAGAGCTTCAATTCAAGTATACTCTTCATGGGGATAAGACGCCGGGAAATGCCTCAACATTTAGTGTCAGTGAGTCAGTCAGTCACTACATCGTGCTTTATAGTATATAGATTGACTGAGTTTTATTCAGAATTTTTTTTTTTATAGACGGAAAGGATGCAGGAAGTAGATGAACGCGTGATCGGCGCGCGTTCTTTGAACTTTGCCTCAAATATTATTTTCCATCTAGTTTGAAGGAAACAGTATTCGTTCTAACATATGAGACGCCGACACAACGTTGTGCGTATTTTAAGGCGAATATGAACGATAATATGAGTGTAGTCTGGTTACTAACTGAGTTTAACTGTTCCTCAGAAAGTGCAATTTATTAATAATAGCACAACAGCCAGGGCAACTATCGGACCTGCAGCTTTCCGTAAAATCCGAACCACGTAGTGTTGGTCTGATTTTCAGCTAACGGACAAGTCTGACACTCAGTTCTCTTCCCTACACAATATCCGAACTTTCAAACTATCCCTACACTACCATCAAACATGAACACCCCATACGTCTCTAGTAGTGTCCACGTCGATGGCAACCATTGTGCGGACGCCGTGTCAGTATTAAGAGGACCGAGCATGGGACCTATCGCCTTCAATCTCCCAAACACTTTGTCCCCATTCGAGATTTATGTTCCTTTAAACATTTTTACCCATTTAAAACTGTAAAAAATAATAGTAATAATCCAAAACCTAATTTTTTCTTAAACTAGGTGATACCACAGCACGCTAAGTGTGCAAAATCATTTCACTCACTCGTGTAATTTTGTTATTTTTCTTCGTATTACACGCTTAACATTGTTTCAATACACTGTTAAAAAATAACCTCTTATGTCAAGTGTGCAACAGTGTCAACGGTGCACGTCATAAGCTTTCTCAATGTTAGGGTAACAATGATTTGCTAGTATTGGAATAATATTATCTGCCTTAATTTAGCTTTTTGAGAAAAACTGTTGACAAATCCCCTGTTAGTATAAGTCTATAGCCTATAATGAATGTTTATAGCAAATTTCGTGGTCTTATGATTTTTGAGAATTTGTGATTAGTCAGTGTTGTTTGGCTTTAATAACACTTATAGAAATCATCTCCCTAGCCACGACTAAATTGGAAAACATTTGTTCTTTGTAATAGGATTATTTATGTTTTATATTTATATAATTTTCAGTTAGTCAAGTTTTGAGCGAAAATAGCACCCTACTGATGAATACCTGAAGAAACGTTAAAAATAATGTATTTTTTAAATAGCTACGTGTATGGAATTTTAGTCTGACAACGATAATAAAATAATAAAGCATACAAAATAATTTTACTAACATTTATGTAGGCTATTATTTACAAATTTGCATGTATTTATTATTATTATTATTATTATTATTAATATCTTAAATACATTCATGATAGTAAGCTTTTACACTTACTTTATTCATTTACACAGACCTTTACACGGGCAAAATATTTTTCCATATATTTTATTTACTTATTTTTACTCGTGTGTACAAAATCTAGGTCTCACCAAGTTATGCAAAACTTGTCGGTGAAGACCTATAGTAAACAAGAGAAACAAAAACGTATTTTTGGAAAGAATACCTGATTATTTTAATTTTTTCTAGTAATTACTAAGATTGGGCGGTTTAGGGCAGGCACCGAATTAAACAAACAATAATTGTCAATAAAAAATGTTAATATGAATATTACGTTTTAACAGTAAAAGATGTACAGTAATATTAAACTCCGCATATGCATCATTGTTGGACTGCTCGTGCCATACACGCGGGACTGTTGCAGTTGACTAGCCTGAGAGACCAGAGACGATGCGTAGCGGGGGATTTCTCCCTGGCCGGCTGGGCCGGCCGGCCAGCCACAGTTTGGCAACCGCGCTTGGCCGGTTTTTACCACTAGCGCCGCGTATGATCTGGCCGGTGAGTTAAGCGATCTCGCGTTTCAAAATTTAGCATTGCGTGGGGCTTCTGTATCTGTCTATATTCTGTGGTACTACCAAAAGACCTGCAACCAATACCAGCCCTAAGCTCGTCCGACAGTGCGCTGTAGAATCTGATACCATTGTATAAGAGATGTTTGGCGAAAAACTTGTTTTATGTTTTGGAGAACATAAAATAATATTTATGTTACGAAAACTGTATGGTGTTGCAGCTGAGTTGGTAAACAGAGAACTTTTTTTCACACAAAGTAGAGTGTAAAGAACGTATATAGATGGAAATGTTAATATTTTATTAGATTTAAAATGCTTTTTACAATGATAACGATTTGTTTTCTTAAAAATAGTTCTAATTTTTGTGTATGTAGATTCATGACCCCAGACTACAACAGCATAAGTTAGGAAGGATGTTTAGTACTATAATAAATATTAAGTAGATTTCTAGCCTTTTCGATATAAAAAAAGAGATATTTCTAGGTAGAGTAGAACATCATCACGTCTGCACATCAGCATTTAGAAGGGAATTTTGTCTTTGACTCCCAGCAATGAGAAGGCAATTGTGTTTTTGACTCCCAGCAAAGAAAAGGCAATTATGCCTTTGAATTCCAGCACAGAAAAGGCAATTATGCCTTTGAATCTCAGCACAGAAAAGGCAATTATGCCTTTGAATCTCAGCACAGAAAAGGCAATTATGCCTTTAATTTCCAGCAAAAGGAAGGAGATTATGTCTTTGACTACCAGCAAAGAAAAGGGAATCATGCCTTTAACTCCCAGCAAAAGGAAAGATATTATGTTTTTGACTCCCAGAAAAGAAAAGGGAACTGTGCCTAAGTCCCAGCTAAGAAAACAAAACTTCGTCTTTGACTCCCACCATAGAGAAGGTAATTTTATATTTGACGACCCGCTATGATGAAGATATGGCTCAAGCTTTAGCTCGATGACTTCGCAATTGATGAATATGCTCCTTAACGCAATTTGGAAATCATCGACAATCATACCTATACCTTTTTAAAGCTCTAATTTACAAGCCTAAATTCGAATGTTTTATAATTCAAAAGTTTGTACTAAAATGAAACCAAATTCAAGTTTATACCATCGATGTACAGGGGTTTTAAAACAAGTTTAGTTTATATATAGATGGTTTTAACGAACAGATCAAGAAGTAGCATTGAGTAGCTTTGAAAACTAAAGGAAGGTTAACCAAGCCGACTAATAACAAACAAATAAACAATGGAAATTATGATATTGTTGAAAATATTTCTTCACTTAAATGTTGAATGCTGATGCTGTACTATCTGAACCAACAACAATACAAGCCGGGTCTGGAATGACGCAATATACGTTACATGTCACGTTTACGAATGATATACGATCCGTATCTAGGCCTAGGGATAGAAAATATTATCAACATATCGATATATCGAAATACTAAAAATCAATTATCGATCTAACGATAATATCGAATAAAAAATATCGATATACCGGATAACCGATGTATCGAATTGTAAATGATTAATCAGTATACAACTATGCACTAACTCTTATGTTATGATCGAAAATCGATAATATCGAATGAAAAATATCTATATACCAGATAACCGATGTATCGAATTGTAAATGATTAATCTGTTTACAATTATGCACTAATTCTTATGTTATGATCGAAAGTATACAGAAATTTTGCCGTTACTATTTAGAATAGCCTACTTAATGTAAAAATTAAACACATTTATACGAAACATGCTGTGGTCTGTGGGGTTGAATGAAGAAAAAAGTCCCTATATTGACAAGGGGTATATATATCACAACTGTATATTGTGAAAAATTTATAAACATTGAAGAGTTTAAAGAAAATTAAAATCAATAGTGTGACATGTGGATAGAACAAAATCGATGTAAACTTATTTGACTTCTTTTCATATATGCTATACATATTCAAACGTATGTGTGTGGATGGGTGGGTGGGTCACTAGCTCCTTAAGGTTGTAAACCCACACACTCAGATATATATATATATATATATATATATATGGTATATATGGTATATGTATCTGTATGCTTGAACATGTATAGCCTATATGAAAAGAAGTCAAATAAGTTTACTAAGTTAAATATATTTAAAAATTTTGTTCTGTACATCGATTTTGTTCTATCCACATGTCACACAATTGATTTTAATTTTCTTTAAACTCTTCAATGTTTATAAATTTTTCACAATATACAGTTGTGATATATATACCCCTTGTCAATATAGGGACTTTTTTCATAAAAATATATGTCTATATAGAGTGTGAGATGACCATACAACCAAACGGGCGATTCTCAGTGTGTTGCACGGGACATTCAGACAACACTTTTTTATATAAATCAATAAAACTGACTTTAAAGCCTGCTTTTGATGTTTGGAGTACTAGATTTAGGGACATAGAATATATAAGTATAGATGAATAAGTTTCATTAATTTTACTTTCTTTGTGCCAAAGGTATTAGAAGCGTGTTGCACGGGACACAAACGTTCTTGGGCGATTATGATAAGGATAATAATAATAAAAAGGAAATTTATGAAAATTGAGCTTTAAATTTGTATAATGTAACAGGAAAAAACATTTAAACTAAAAAATTTATTATTTTTTTTTTTTTTAAATTATTTAAAATGGGGTAGGCCTAGGTACAACTTGGTTTTTGTTGAGAAATTTCTTATTAAATGTTTTCTCTCTTCAATTAAGTTTAATACAAGTGACAAATAAATTATTAAGTTTATATTCAATTACATGATCAAAATGCCAAATTATAATTTAATTATAGCCTACTGTTTTACTCTTTGCTTGAAAATGGTGGGAAAGTGGCTGAGAAAAAATTGGAGGGAAACAGTTATGGAGGGAAACACTGACCAAAAATGAGGTTAGTTCCAAATCAACAGTTAGGTGTTTGAGCTAGTGATGGGTGGAATGTAGTTTATTTTCTTTGTGGTTGTATATTTAATACCAACTACAATGGAAAGTGTGGTTTTAAGTGAAAGTGAAGACACGAATTTAGAGTGTGTTAACTTTAAACCCCTTTCCTGTGCTGAAAGATGTAAGAGATGGAGAGAAAAGCATAGAGCTGAGGTTAACTTGAAGAATAGAGACAGAATGAGAGGTGTAAGAAAGCTTAAAAGATTACAAATGGCAAAGGACTCTGTATTAAAAGAAGAATATAGAAGAAAGGAACGTGAACGTAAGCGGATCTACAGAGAAAGAAAAAAAACAACCGAAATTGACTGTCAGACCCCCAAAAAGAAACCATATAAATCACCCCAATCTTTTGGAAAAGCTTTGAGAAAGGTAATATCTAGCTTACCAAAATCCCCATCAAAAAAAAAAAAAAAAGCTGTCCTAGACCATTTATGTGACGTTAAAATTAATGACAAGCCGAACATTGGGAACAAGCAAAAGGATATGCCTGCGCTCTATGAGAGCAGTGAGCAATCAAATAAAAAAGTACTCGATTTCTTTTTTAGACCAGATATAGTTTATACCTGTCCTGGTCTGAAGGATGAAATAACAGTATGGGAAAATAGGAAAAAAATCAAGCTACGAAAAATGTATTTAACCATGTTCTTAAAAGAAGTTTACATTCTCTTTAAGCAAGATAATCCTGAAATTGAGATAGGATTTTCTACATTTTGCAAATTACGACCTAAGAATGTGTTATTAATACATCGATCAAACTCCTTCAGATCAGTGCAAATGTTTGACTTGTGAAAACTTCTTTTTAAAACTACGGGCTTTGAACATTGATTATCAGGAGTTTTGGAAGACATATTTGTGTAATGACAGTCTAGATTCTTCATGCTGGAAAGGATTTTGTTCCAACTGTTGTGCTGGTAAGAAACTGGAAACAAGTGTTGACCACAACAAAGAAAAGACAAAAATGAAGCAATGGTTTAAGGTTGAAAATAAGCCTACTTGTAAAAATGATGTTTATACTAAGGCTGAGATTTTTGGTATGCTGCAAAATTCCTTCAACAGTGTTTCAACCCATATAAATACAAAGAGAATTCAGAGTGAAGCTTTTCTTAGTGATAAGACAGATGCTAAAGTAAGGGTACTGCAATTAGATTTTGCGATGAACTACAGCTGTGAATATCAGAATGAAATCCAAAGCGCATTGTGGACACGGGGTAGTGTTTGTTTATTTACAGCTGCATCCATTCACAATGATGAATGTCAAACATTTGCAATATGTTCAGACACGTCCACAAAAGACAAAAACACGATTGCTTGCTTTATTAAACATCTGTATGAAAACGAGTTGTTGGCTGTTCCTGAAATGTGGGATGACGTTGAAGAAGTCATATGGACCGATGGACCCTCGAGAGAATTTAAGAACAGATATATGGTATATTTGTGCCAACAACTAAGCCTCCAGTTTAAGAAACCTTAAACCATGTTTAAGAAACATGGAAGTATTTTGCTACTTCCCATGGAAAGGGAATAGTTGACGGGGTAGGAGGGAGAATAAAATCAATTGTTAGAACTTCTGTCATGAGTAAAAAGAAAGATGCTCCAATAGTCCAAAATGCTAAAGAGTTTGCTGATGTAGCAAAGAAGCTAATGAAAAACACTAAAATCCATTTGATATTAGATTCTGAGATTTCCAGAGATGATTCAGTCTGGATTAAAGCAAAGAAAGTGGATGGGATCTCCAAAGCACACGTTGTGCACTGCAACGGAAGAACTGTGAACGTTTACAATAATAGCTATGAACAGAAAGCAGATCAATCACATGCTAAATGTAATAGGCCTATGCACTCAAGTTCCAAAGTGAGGAAAACAATTTTTCATTTAGTTTTTAGTGATTCTGAGAGTGAACAAAGTGGTGAATGGTCACAATTAGATGATAATTTTTCCGAGGAAGACTTAAATTCTGAATTGCCGGAAACTCAAGGAAATCAAGTGAAAACTAATGTTGAAGTTGACAATGTAAAGAATGGAACATTTTTATTAGCAGAATTTAAAGGCACGCAGAAAAATACCAGTTACAGATACTTGTGTGTAGCTGAAAGTAAAGTTGAAGAAGATGGAGAAGTGAGAGTGATGTGTCTTAAGTTTATGGATAGTACGAGGAAGAAATTTATTCCAGATGAAAATGACAAGTCTTATATTGAATTTGAACAGATATTGAAGCTTTTTGACACCCCACAATTAAAAACCAAGGGAGAGCGCATATTTTATGAATTTCCACAACCCATAGACATTTTTGAGAAAGCTTGAGGTCTTACAACAAGGACTTTATAATTCTTATCTCTAAAAATTTTTATAATTCTGTAATTTAATTTTGCTAAGAAGTCTCATAGTCATGTCAATAAATATGTAACTATTGTCTCTATTAAAAATTAAAAAGAAAATAAGTGGTATTCATTCATAAACACCACTTTAGTTTAATGTCCCGTGCAACACGTGTTGCATGGGACCCTTTTTAAATGCATTATAAAACAAAAAATAAAGTACATAAAAAATGGGAAATTAAATGTTTGCCTTCATTTTACATTTTTTCCTTATGACTTTGAAGTTGTAATAAATAATTTAAATTAGTTTGGGATTTAAAACAAAAATCTCACCTTTTGTGTGTTGCACGGGACATGCAAACATGGATTAGAAATTTAACAATATCTCATAATCTATTTAATATTTCTTTTTTCTCTTACAAAGGCTTAACAAATTACATTTTCAATTATTTACTAATGTAAGTTATTTCAATTTTATTGACTAATTTTACCATTAAAATTTTAACTTAAAAATCTGGAAAAAGTACCATTTTACTGTAATAGAACTTGCCCGAGTTTGAAGCTTAATTTCAGGACAAATATTTTTTTATTTTAATTTTAAAGACTGGTTTAGGGAAATTTTATTATTTGTTTATATAAAAAACCATGTTTGAAGCAGATTTAACCAATTCTAAAAAATATCAAAGCAGGACCACTTCCCAGAGAATCGCCCAAGCACACTGTTTATATTATGGTAAAAACTACAACTTCCGGCAACGACCGCGTCAAAAATACCACATCATAGCTTGTTTAAAACATTTGGTGATGCAAGTATGGTAAATACCACCTTGACGTGGTCGTTACCGGAAGATTTAGTTATCAGTAATGACACCGGCCACGCCTGCGAAATAAAACACTGTTCATAGTTCTATGGAGATGACGCCCCCACCCACCCACGCACTGCAGTAGGAAATGAATTATGCCATTTCACCCGCACCCTACATGGACACAATCCTCATAAAATCAGACTTAGTATCAAGCCAAGTTCAATTTTGAAGAGTCTCACGTAGAGAATTTATGTTTAAAAGATTCGTATTGCAATTTACGATCACCTTGGCAGAACTCCAATAAGTAGCAAGAACATACGTGCCATATTATTATGGATTGTGCACCTCAAGGAAAACTTCGTAAAATAGAGAACAGACATGCGCTTATCGCCCGTGCCGAGGACGGCTCCTTGAGCGGCAAGCGCATTCCTTTCCACTTTCTCTCATTACAAATCTCCCGTGTGAATTGCAACTCAGCGGCCCAATTTCGAGCCACGAATTTCCTTCAATATACCACTTTTCATAACACCGTTCTGGCTGTAGGCATTTCATATAAGCCTACATGCTACAGATAGTCCCGACCAAGAGCCAACCAAAACTGTTTACCACTCGTTGAAAATATTCGAACGTAAATCAACAAATAAAAACTGACCTTTACTTATGTTGTTTGCAAGTTCTAAGCTTTCCTTTGATTCTAAACCGATATATGCATTGAAAACGTCACAATATTGTTTTTATTTGTACATTTTGAAGAACAGGAACGTAACAAAAACGCCTATGCAATTATAGAATTATACTGTACATTCAACTTCAACTAAGACCTACATAAACATTATCGTAGTTTGTCAGCATCAGATAACACTGGTACTGCTGTAGCTATCTTAATTAATTACCAAGCTGTCCTTGGATTGTTCGCACCAATATTTAAAGGAACTAACTTAATTATAAATTCCTAAAGTAGATGAGTTTACAATTTGAACAAATTTATACCTAACAAATTCAATTGGAATGAGAACTTCAAAATAAACTTGACACACAAGAATAAAGAAATAATAAATCGTCTAACCAATGTCAATAAAATAGTAATTCCTTTGATGCAATTTGTTTTGTTATTAAAATTTACGAAATCATAACTTAGCTTTATCATAGGTTGATGTACTCGTGAGTAAAGATACTTAATCTATCTTCACAGTCTAAATGAGCATGCATGCATAATTTAAAGAGATTTTAAAGAAATTTCCCTTGTATTAGAATTACTAGGCTACTATATACATAGAAAGTACAGTAGTAGGCCAACATAGGCCCAAGGAATATTTTTATTTAGAAATACCTTTCATCCTTTGGAGGTGGGAATGACACGTTGTCAGTGGTATCCAGCTTTTTGAACGTAATCCAACAATAAGGCAAGATTCACTTTACACAAATACACTTATCACTGAAGAACATGTAGCATTTTGTGATAAAAGAAACATTGATTGGACACTCATAAACACTGCACAACAAAGATCTTAACCTAAAAGCTGAGAATTAAAAACTAATATTTAAATTCACTTTTTCCAAATTACACGATGTATTGCAGATGTAAATCTTTGTATTGACGCCTCAAAACAAAAATACGACAGAACGAACAAAGGTTTTGCTGATTGCGAAGTTATTGGATTGCTAACTCACATGTCACAAAACGACACAGAGATCAGCTGCTTTGTGTGGAGTTTAACCTCTCAACTAATAATAGCAATCTAATTAAGCATCTGATCTGTATGACTAGTTACACCCTAACACGTAAAACTGCTAAATTTAAGCTTTCGCAATAAGTTTACAAGTCGAAAACAAGAAATAACAACGAGTAAATACCAAACAACACAACACTTACGACTGAAAGTTGCGCATATACACGACTAGCGAGCGAGTAACGAATGAGGTTTGGGTTGAAGAGTTTTACTGTCGGTTAGTTCCGCCAGTGTTCGGGTGTTTCCGTGGCACTAGTCGTGACAAACCCCCTTCCCGTGCCGTGACAGGACGCGCGCTCTCACTTATTGCAACAAGACCAAGATACACTTGTTGTCCACTTTACTATTCGTCTTGAAAACATAGCCATCGGAATTTAAATTGCCAAACTACTTTTTATTCCAAGCAACTCGCCGAGTAATGTAAGAACGCTCGGAGAATATTAATTAATCTGGGTGTGGTTGATTTCGCCTTTGTGTGGTACACAAGTTATGTAGTTGATTTTAAATATCAAATAGCTCTTTAAACGCTTGTTAGAGAATATTCTACTAAAGTAATATATAATTTCGGATTACATATTAACTTAAACAAAAACATCAATGCCCAACTTTCGTGAAATAACATTTTTGTATAGACATTAATTGCATAACCCTTAACTGCTATCTGGGGTCATTTTTGACCCCAGAGTGTATTTATTTTAATTTTATATCTTTAGTACTTGCAAGATTGTCCTATTTCTTAACTAATCTCTTTTCAGCTAATGAGACATACTGTGCATGTGGTGGTTTCTTGTTCGGTCACTCCATATCTGGCTGGGAAGCTTCTGGGGTCAGTAGTGACCCAACAATAGCAGTTACGTTAGACTTTTCTCTTTTTTGAAATTCCACCTTGTTAAGATATGATGAGTTCCACTCCAAAGGAAGAAGATATGAACTAGAAACAAAAGCAAATTACATAAAACATTCAAATGTGTGCGTTAATTGCAAAAATATCGTATGCATAACCCAAGACAAAGTGAGTATTACACGTGAAGAGTGCAAATAAGGGGAATTGGACAAGAAGTCACTAACTTTAGAAGAGGTGTTTTTTTCTTTTTTTTTTCTAGCAGTTATTTGGCAAACTGCTATAATTTCTTCGCAAATAATTAGGAGATCTAAAGAAATCCTTCATCACGAAAAATATCCATGTTGTTTTTTTCTTTACTTAATATACAATACAATTTTCAATTCAAATCAATTGATCAAAAATGACTTATTTCACACACAAATTGATTGAGAATTTTCCAGTCTCATTGTGCTAATTTCCTGTTGCTGTGTCCCTGGGAGTTCGTCGGCCACCGATCTGCCCTTGAGACCCGCACAGTGGCTATGGCAGCGGCACAACCAGGCGTCAAACAGGATATCCTCATCCACTGCCAAGGTTGGGCTTGGGAGAGGATCCTCTGCGGTAATCAGGAAGGCGGACATAACAAAGCGAATTGTGTGAAAGGACAAAGTATGAACGAAGGACAATGCATGGAATACGTTTAGTGAAGAGTGCGTGAGACGAGTCTGCAGAGGCTGTCGGCCATGTTGGTTTTAATCCCAACAGAAAAATGTTATTTGTGAATCCATAATTTTTCGTTATTTATTGACCAAAAGTCGTATATGAGGTATCATTTTAAACTTTATTATATTGCACATGGGTTTGCTTTTGATACTTTGAATATACACGCCTAGTTTTAAAACATAGGTGAAAATAAAAACTTCAAACTAAATATTTGTTACATATATTTCATTGAAACTAATTAGGAATTCGCAAAGCAATTAATTCCTAAGCGATATTTCATTCATGATCAAATGAAATTTGTTTGGAAAAATCCTTTCAAAAAACTCTAATTGGGAAACGCATGATCGTATGTCCGGTTCGGAATTGACATTATTCTAGTGGTATTAAAACTAACATGGCCGACAGCCTCTGCAGACTCAATATGAAGTCTTTCTATGTAGAACTAGAAAAACGTACATGGTATTTTTCGGAATATCCCCGCTTGTGATACAGATTGTCTATCAAGACTTGAAATAAACTAAACTTACAAAAAAACGTAACTTTGTAATTTGTCACGTGGTTTATCCATTAAAAACAACAAGACATAATAAACGTCATCGCTTCAATCGGCAACTTTATTTATATTTCCCGATATTATATTTTAGGGTGGGTGGTATTAAAAGTTAAGTGATATATATATATAACATATAGGCCTCTATATATATATATGCTTTATGTATGAACTTTGTACTTCGTTTGACAATTAATCATTGCTAAAGGAACGCGGGGACATTCCGAAAAAGACCCAACTTGCATTAGGTTTGTAAGAGGCATTGAACGATATTATAAATAGTAGTTCATTTGTTGAGGACTCCTTTCAACTTCAAAAATTAGTTTCGGGAAGATTCCAGGATTTGAATTTAGTTTGATATAATTCAAAATGAAATATATATATATATATATATATATATATATATATATATATATATATATATATATTAGGTTGTAATAAAATTAAACTGAGTACCCTTATATTTATTTTTATTAAAAACTCATTACACATGATATTTATTACAACCTAAAATACGTAAGTAGCCCTAATTTTAACTTTATATTACTTTATATATATATATATATATTATATATATATGTGTGTAATACAGGATTATTGAACAACTAAACTAAAAACATATTTATATGCCTCAAAATGTACTTTTTTATACGTAGGGCATTTGATCCCACAAAGCAAAATTAGATATTATGGAGGCAACGAAAAATTTTTAAATTAAAACCCCCATAATGAACTTTTTCCATACGGTTTATTGGCCACATTCATGGGGTTGAGATAAACCCTATTTTTCACTGTTCGTGTCTTTTACCAAGGAGGGGTAACATGTTGGGGGGAGGGGTGCATTTAACATTTTTAGTTGCTCCCAAATATCAACTGAGGGGTCCCAATTGCTTTAAGCTCAAAAATGTACATTTTTAAGCCTCATAAACATTTTATGAGTTTGGTTGTTCTACACCAACATAGGCTTAATAACTAGTAATCTGGGTATATCCAGACTTTTTAACAACCCTTTATACAGGACTACAATACTATCTCAAATGTTCCAACTCAATGTTAAACTCTAAGTAATCGTAAACGTTTTTCATAAAAACTGGTCTTTTGAGAAATGTGACCTGTCCTTCGGGACTGCCTGCCAGCCGTCCTTTCGGCGAAAATGTATGGGAATTAATTTTTTGTTACAGTATTAATAGTAGGTGTTTATAATGACTGCATATTGGCCGCTAATCACGGCTAACCACGGAATTAGTTCCTCAAACATATATGGAAAAATAGATTTTAAATTCGTATTCAT
This sequence comes from Stictocephala bisonia, assembly GCA_035578905.1. Classification (NCBI taxonomy): domain Eukaryota; kingdom Metazoa; phylum Arthropoda; class Insecta; order Hemiptera; family Membracidae; genus Stictocephala; species Stictocephala bisonia. The sequence goes on from JAQJVL010000007.1 coordinate 7,726,949, forward strand.
CGTAAAAAAGACGATACATTTTTATTCGAATTTGTCTTTAAAAAGTATAATTTCCACAGAACAAACAGCATCTCTCATAAAAGTATAGTCAATGCTTGACCGTTTCAGGCAGCTTTCAAATTTTATATGTGCAAGGAAGCTGCAAAATTACCAATCAGTCTTTTTGACGCACGATGCCTGATCTGTACATATAATTAATACAGACATCAATGAAAGAAAATCAAGTCTGTTCCTAAAAAATCCAATAACTGCGGAGAGGCAAAGTGGCGCTACAAAGGATTGTTGTATGACAATAGAATGCTCTGCCCTAGAAGAGGCTCTTCCTTCCGTTTCCGGTGTGCGATGCAAGTCCACTTCCGGTGTCTATCACACCCCGCTATTTGCCATGGCTTGTTCATCTGGACGAACTATTATTTCCGCTTTCTGAAGACTCGTTAATGTAAATTGTTAATTTAGATTTTGCAATCACTATTTCTGATCCTCCTCACTAAAACAGAATGGTTTTAATTAAAATTAGCCAGACATTTATAGTAAATTGAAATATATTTTTAGATATTTGCGTTGAAAATATTACATAGCCTGGCAGAATAACTTTTTCAGCCAAAGAATTTATTTACATTTTTTCATTTATGGGAGGCTGGAATTCTGGACACGAGTGCATTTTCCATAACATCCATGATAAAATGTCTCAATCAAGCAAAAAAAGGCTTTGTTAGTCTATTAAAGCGTTTGATCATTCGTCAATTTGAACGATTCTAATTTTGACAAATTCTTGATTAACCATTAAAAATGTTGATTTCTTTTTCCCTTCCCAATGTGCTGGATTTGTTTTCATTTCAACTAATTTTACTTTCTCCCATAAGCGTTAGCATAGAGAAAATATTGCGATCGTCAAAAAAAAAAAATGTTTTACAAGTTGGTCTAAAAATCCATTTTAGAGTCCCCTGAACCAAAAAGTGGTTTTTCGAAAAAAGATTTTGCTGTCTGTCTGTATTTGCAGTTCACTTTAGACCAAACGGATAAATCATTTTTCATGAAATTTGGTATGTTATTATTCCAATGGTTCCAAACAATTTTTTTCACTATTTTAACTTTTAGTTTTTTTTTTATTTTCATGGGCAAAAAATACAAAAATTGAATGTTCTCAAAAACGACTCTAACGATTTTGATTAAATTTTCAGGAAAGATGTAAATTACAATCAAAAATATTTTAGTAAAAACCGCATATCTATAACTTGACTAGTTTTTTAGGTATAGCAAAAAAACATATTTGGGAATCAAACTGGTAATTTTAATTTTTTTTATTTTTTAGTGTTTAATATGGGGCAAAGTTTGTGCCAATTCTTTGGAACCATTTGTTTTTAATTGAAACAATTCTAAGTGCGTGAATCATAAACATTAAAAGAACTAGTTTAATTCCTTGAGCAATAAATATTCTCCATTTCTATATCTACAAAACGACGTATCAAATATAATTTGATCAACAAACATACGTAAAATATCGGCTTAAACCGACCGTTTAACATTGTTATTATTTAAAATAAATCCAATATGACCGACCACTCCAACCCCTTAAGTTATTAACAGTGACATATTTTATATTAAATTTAATAAATACACCGTGCGTTGAATGTTGGTATGTGACTGAGTTGCATTCTAAATAAATTGGTTGGTAGCCTGTTGTTTTAATTTCCAGCTTCATAAAAGTTCTCAGTTCGATTTCAATCAGAGTTATAACAAATTTTAAAAGAGAACAGCTGATAACCACCAGCCGTTCATTTGTCATTTAGGATATTAATTATTGATGAAATTTTCTAAGGGATAGTAGGCCTTAGTTTGTAACAGACTTAATTCACTCAGCACACTCATTCAAAATCGATATTAGCCCATATCTTTATGATCGGCGTCTTAAATAATAAATAAATAATCAATATTAGTTTATATAAATAATAGTTTACCTGTGCAGTTGAACAAAACGAACGGTGGTCGTTAATATTCTGCTCAGCTATACCTCATTCTGTCCTATTCACAATCTATCTATAAACCACAATACAATTTGGACGACGTTGTCCTCTAATTGCTAGTCTGAACTTCCGTTTCCTGCCTCGCGGCAAGTGTACTAAAGACGACTGTAACCATAAACAAGGTTGGTAGAAGGTAGAAAACTTCCTCAGCGTAAAACACTGGACAGTTCCCCAGTGTTTTTCTGCACTCAATTACGTATTGTCCAGACAGTACAAACACACAGAGAAAAAATAAACAGAGGTCGATTCCTTATAGCGGCTAGTGGTACCACTTATGTGAATTTTTATAAATTTGTAGATATAATTACTCGCATACGTTTATCCTTTAGGATTGGGGGGGGGGGGGGGGTAAGGGGAGGGATTAACATCGTTGCTGCCTCTGCTATCTGCACAGAAAATTGGAGAACTAATCACTGGACACCTCACGTTTCTATAATTCGACCCATTTCGGCGCACTATTGGATGCGGCCTCTGTTTCTTTCTTCTCGGTGTCAAGACCTAACATTAGGTGCGACTCATTTGACAAGGAGTAACAACAAAAACTCCAGAGAAAAACTATTTCGTATATCAAAGTATATTATAAAGGTACGTTTAACTGAGTTTAACAGGTGTTAACATAGTTGCCCTGGCTATTGGGCTATTAATAAATAGTCCTTTCTGAACTAAGTCGAACTCAGATAGTAGCAATGACTACACTCGTTCATCTACACTCATCACACTGATTCACCCCTCATATTCGTCCATATCTCTACGATGGGCGTCTGAAAAATTAATAAAAATTAATGAATTTACCACGTAGTACAGCATAAACAAAAAGAAACGTCGCATAACTTAACCGAGTATCAGTAAAGTAGCTAGTCGATGGATTGTAAATTTAAAAAAATTTAAAAAACAAAAAACAATCAATACATTGAATAAATCGCTACAACCTCATTCAAATTATTTATTTATTTACTATGGAACAATCCTGCTTATTTTAATTCATTTTATATTTTAAAGGTGGTTGTTTTCAGCGCATTTGCGGCAGTGTCGCCGGGGCGTCCACAATAGTGGAGCGAGACCGCCTCTGATTTCTCATCCTCATTTACGACCAGAGCTGTTGTTGCTACCTAGTAGTTCTGTTTATTTGAAAGATGTAGCACCATCAGTCAAATAGAAATAAATATTATCATTACTTGCTTCAGCAAATTTCGACTATCGTAATAGTTGGAAGGGAGATACACGATTCAACAAAGACGGTTAGAGCGGTGACTACCACACAGTAAACTCCTGACAGCTGTGAACCAATTTATGATATTGGCATGTTTTTATTAACTATGTGAGTTCGAAAATTAGCTCATATAGACGTAATGACGTCTATCTTTCCATACCAGCGTCCGGTTTTCCGGACGTTCTTAATATGTTCCAAAAAGCCCAGCGTCCTGTTTACCGGACGTTCGAAAAACATCCCTAACATTCCAACGTCCGGTTTACCGGACGTTTAGAAAATAATTGTTTAAAATGTTTATTAACTCGAAATATATATATTAATGATATATAAATGTTCGGAATAACATATTCTATTATAAAAACATTGATTTGTTAAGATATAATGCTTTATTACAATACAACAACTTGTATTATTTTGTCGCCTTTGTTTCGCATTAACAGCTGTGTGTTGATTTTCGTCAGCTGTGATCGTCAGCTGAGGTTAATTTTTGTTTCGTAACGGATGTGATTGGTTCTGTAGTATGGGAAGTAAAAATAAGTAAAATAAAACGTAGTAGGTTGCCAAGTGATTGTATTAACAATCGCTAATTGCGTGTATGACGAGAGTGATGAATCAGACCACATATCTTACTTGTTATGCGTAGGATAAAAACTCGAACTGCAGTGTTTTTTTAAAAAGAGCCATCATTTTTTTAAATTTTAAATATAGCATTGTGAAATATGAATTTCTTTTAAAATATCTAAATGTTGTTTTAAATAGTGTCATTACGTTTGGTCAACGCATTTTTTAATGTCATTCACAACGCAACAAACTAAAAAAAAATTGAAAATAAATACAAAAAGTTGTAAATTTGTTTAGGGATACGACAAAATCGACTAAAAGAGCCTTAGCTTTTTGGGTTTGTCAAATATGAAAATACCTGGTTTTTTTGGAACAACTTTTTAAAAAATGTCTGGGATGGAAGAAAGGGCTAGAAAAAGCCTCAAGTGAGGCGCATCACAAGCCGTCCCCGCTGAGCGATGAAGTGGAACATGTCATATCTCTGCGGTGAAGCGGCACCAGCGGTGCACCGCTACCGCTACTACCACGCCAACCGTGTGAAGGATTGCACCTGCACTTACCTCCATTACAAAGAAGTCATCACGCAAGTGTGGCAAGATCGTCACCGCACCTGTGAAAAGATCGCAGCGTCTGGACATTCTTGGCTATAGAAAGATTTGAAATAGATTACTAGTTTGGCCACCCTTTTATGTACGATAATAAAACGGCTCAGAGCAGGAAACACGAGTCATCTAAAAAAACACTTTCATTCTTGTGAATGCAAATATCTCCAGTTACCACACAGCTTCAAACTACGTTCCAAAATATCAAAATTGAATGGAAAGGGGTTTGAAACAAACTGCATTTCATCGGTTGAAATATCGATGATGATACCGCATCGCTCCAGTTGAAGATTATGACTTGTTTCAACGCTGATGGCAACAGTAAAGCCTAGGTAAATAAGTAAGTTGATGACTGAAAGCAGTCCGTTTAACACGAAGTAAAGTAGACAAGGAACCAAGCAGTGACTTTCGCTCCTTCGGCCAATGATCGGCGGTGGTTTTCTCCGGCGTTGCCATATTTACAGAAAATTGACAAGGGTTGCTTCAGTGTCTCTTGTCAACCTCACAGTCAAGAGCCTACACTTCCATTTGGTAATTCCACAGTACTTGAGTGTTGAGTGACTTTACTGACATTGCCTGAGAGTTGGGGATCGCCAACAATAGTAGATTACGTTTTTACGATCGACATCGTCCATGTGCTACAGGAGGTCAGACGTTGCGGCAGAGACTGCGAGTTTGTCATTGCGGTACTAGTCGACCGTGGAGTGCCAATGTTCAGTTACGTAACGCTCCATCAGAACTCATGTCTGGTGACGCGTGTTGCTTAGTGAATTAGAAAATTAGAAAATAAAAACTCTAAAGTCTAATTCGGCTTGACGGCACTGTGAAGAAGAAGATAAAATAGATGTTCATAAAAAATGTTGTAATAAAATCATCAGTTAGATATTTATTGGGCTATGAAGATTTTGAATAGCCAATATTTTATATTCATAAAAGTTGTTTCTTTGAAAATAAAAAATGTACCGCTTATTAGAGAGATCATCGAACCTTTAAAGTTTCAATATTATCAAATTGCAGTACTTCAATATAAAATTTGTACATATAGGGGAAAAACCAATATGACAATATTTTACCATAGCATAAAATACATATCGACCTGGTACGTATGACAAGTGTACAAGTAATATTTGTTGTTTTCTAATTTCTTCTTAAATGTCAACAAGATTATTGTTACAGTTAAAAACACAAAAATTCCCCACTTTCATCACCATCAGATGTCATAATTTTAAATATTTTTTCTGCTGAAGAACTTTGTAAAGCTCTAAGCTATCTTTGATTCTTAGAAGAGAATTTTGGGGGGTCGTTGGATTTTGTTTAAAGTACAGAAATCGTTTGCGAACGCGGTTTTAATTTAAGGGAATTTTTATTGTGGAATTACTGAGGATACTTCACACTATTTTGGATATGCAGCGAATGAAGTAACATTAATATATATCTTATCTTTTGTCATCATTATTACTGCAATGGCAATTCCTAGGTTACGATAAGTTCAATATGGTATGAATAAAGATTGTAATTAATTTTACTGGCAAGTCTTTTATGCCAACTTCTTTGTTCCTCAAATCTCTTTGTTTACTGTCCCCGATTCCTTCGTCTGTTTTTTTCTCCACAAGTACTGTTGAGTGTGCGAATATCCACTACCCTCAGTTAATCCCTCACGCATTGCTTAGACTCTGACCAAACCAAATCAGAGCCAAATTTCCACCGTATATTTCCAGCACATAAGACACTGGAGGACAACGGTTACAAGGCTTCTATTGAAAGTAATAAATTTCGTAATACACATCAACAAAATGAAATGCTAACATAACAGTGAAACTTTGTTATCACTTTCTTAAAACAGAACAAATAGTTTTTTAATTAGCATAATACGTGTTGGTACATATACAGTACAAGTAAACGTCACACAACACAAATTTATTACAATATAAGCACAAAGTGCACAAATATATTACAATACAAGTACAAAATTCACAAATATATTACAATACAAGTAAAAAAAGCATAAATATTATGGAGACCGATTTTGGTGAACCACGCTCACCTTCCTCAGACCAGAGGTCTATAAATTGAGTTGTTGAACACCATTTTTCATTCTTTTGTGAATCCCTCTGGTCTGATGAAGGTGAGCGTGGTTCACCGAAATCGATCACTATAGTATTCGTGCATTTTTTACTTGTATTGTAATATATTTGTGCATTTTTTACTTGTATTGTAATATATTTGTGCTTATATTGTAATAAAATTGTGTTGCGTGACGTTTACTTGTACTGTAAAACGGAACATAACATTTAACTTTCAGTTGGTGGATAAAAAATTAATTGAGCCAACCTCTATCTTTATGGGTTGATATCCCAGGTGGCCAGTTCACCTCCAGTGCGTTGGGTCGACAACGCGGAAGCATGCCTGCGGTCAGCGGGAGGCAAAAAGTGGAAAATGTAGCCACTTACTGTGACCAGTGGCCACTTCTCTGTCTGGCTACAACGTAGGTATGTTGTGGCTAGACCTTATCCCAGCTGTAAAGGTTCTCCAAGGATGTCAGTTCCATGGGCGGTCAAGGGGTTAGCGTCTGTATGCACTTGACAATGTAACAACATACTGTCACCAGTGGCCATTTCTCTGCCTGGCTACAACGTAGGTATGTTGTGGCTTGACTGATGCCAGCTGTAATGGTTCTTCAAGGATATCAGTCTATGTACCCTTAAAAATCCATGAAACCAAATACGTTATCCTTTTCTGTACATTTAATCATAATCTTGTTCATAAACACCCTATTTAAGGGGGTCATATATTCTAATTATGTCAACGTGACATAAAACGTGTAGATGGTCTAAAAAACACATTTCTATATGAGCACCAATGTTCAAAGAAATGTTTGTCAATGTGCTCATAATGTTGTTATTATTTTATTATTTTTTAGCGAAAATAAAGGATGCTTAAATGTTGTTTTTATGAATGATTAGTAAATAGTTTCTTATTTAAACAAACAAACGATTTTGACACGTAGTTTTTCCTACTTCGTATTAAGAGTGTTCGATCGACAATTATTTTAGAATTTTATTGAATAAAATTGTTTGTCTTGTTATAAGTAATAAGTGTGTCTAATAGGAAAAAAGTTTAAGGAGATGTGGCTACCTAAAGTGGCTAATTTTGCCTTTCTTGGTTCCTATATCATTAACAAACAGTGTGATATATTTTATTCAAATTTTGAGAATATAGCGGACGAATGCAACTAACCAACCTAGATGTAAATAAAACTAATAATAAAAAATTGTTTTGAAAAGTGTAACCAATTTTATAACTGACGTCTGAACAAATTTCGAGTTGATATTTGTACAATTATCTTTGCCCGGAAAAGTATATTAATAATACATAACATATTTATTGATAAAGTTTACAATAAATGAGGGAGTGTGCTCGGGACACGCAGCAAGAGTGCTGTTATTCTCTCCTATGCCAAAAGCAAGGCATTCACTTTGCTACTCGTGGCGATAGTGGCGGCGAAACATTGAACTAACCTCCATCCAGCGCCGAGCGAGCCGGTCGGACGAACACCCACACCAGATTTGTTTGTTTGAAAAACAGTTTTAGAAACGTGCTTTCCACTCACTGGTATTTCCACTTGTGTGACTGAGGGAAAGCGTACGGGGAACACGCCATTACAATTATTTAATAACCTTCGAGCGTATAATTGAGTTAATACAAATACAAAACACATATTGCTTAATTGGACGACGAGGCAAGGAAGAGTGTTTTTAGCCTTTCTAAGTGGTTTCACTATTAATGGGTCTGGAAGTTCTACAAAGATATGAAATATTTTTGAATTTATAAAAGTAAAAGTCGACCAAAAAACCGATTCCTTCAATAAAAACTAATTTTGTAAGTCTATTTAGGCCAATTTAATACGTTGTTAAGAGACACCGGTCCAAACCCCTCAAGCAAATTTGTAGTGGACCTTCCGGGATTTGAACTCGTGAACCTCTGCGTATGAAGCAGAAGTACTAACCACTAAGCTAGCAATAACAAGTTTTTATTGAAGTTTGACTACCAAGTTGATTCTAATGACATAATCTCATCCACCAATGTTTCCATTTTATTTCCGGTTCTGCATTTGAATTATTTTTTTAAAAATTCTTTGTTATTATTGCTACGACATAAGAAAAAATATTAACGCTTTTTGAATATTTTAAGCCACTAAAGTTTAGTAGTGTAGATCTATTGTTGGTGCAATGGTTGACGAAGGTTATTATTTATGACCAATTTCTGGTACAAAAGTACTTAAAAAAAGTATAACGCTTTTTAGAAACGCTTCACAAAGAACGCCAATAACATGACTCTGTTTAAAGGATTCGGTCCGTAATAATGATCGTATCGCAACGTCATTGCTATTTCACTGCTGAACGGAGTGCTATTTCATAGACGAAGTTCTATTCTAGTGGATCAAAGTTGGTTTTTGTAAAAAATGTTAGTATTTTTTACTGTTTACAGTTAAATATACGAAACTTTCAAAGTCATTCTTGCCAACTTCAAAATAATTAAAACTAATAACTATAGTCAACTAGATTGGACTCTTAATAATCATACAGTGTTCACTATGACTTATTATAATAGTAAACACGAACTGTAAAGTTGAAATAGAAAAGCATGCTTTAGCCCGCTGACGGTAAGATTGTCTACCGGTGGCTTTACAGACAATCAGATTAACCATTCCGAAACTGTCAAAAATTAGTTTACTTGTTGCGCTTGATCGGATATTCAGCCCGAAAGGGCCTTTTCAGAATCTGTCGGCCACATTGGTTTTAATCCCATAAGTACAATTTTATTTACGAATCCATATTTGTTCGTTATTTATTGACCAACAGTTGTGTATGAGGTGTCATTTTAAACATTATCATATTGCGCATTGGGTTTGATTTTGATATTTTGAATACGTACGCCAAGTTTTTAAAAATAGGTTAAAATAAAAACTTAAAACTAAATTTTTTGTTATATTTTTTTATATAAAACTAATAAGGAATTCGCAAAGCAATTCCAACACAAAATTTCGTTCTCGATCAAATGCAATTTGTTTGTAAAAAATCCGTTTAAAAATAACCATTTAGTTTGGATACACGTGATCGTATGTCCGGTTCGAAAATAACATTGTTCTTATGGGACTAAATCCAACATGGCCGACAGCCTCTGCAGACTGTTAAGACGAACTTAGTGGAATAACGTCAATTTTGAAATCCGTAAGAGCTTACCTGGAGGTTGGCAGAAACATGGAGCCATCGATGAAGACGGACCCAGACAGTAGTATGTACCAGCAGGTGGACAACTCCCCGGTGCTGGAACAGAGAGAGAGAACAGTGAAGGTAAGATTGGAAAAATTCACTAAAATAGACAATTATGAAAACTATCAATAAATAAATGGTTCTAAATAATTAGCTCAAACTTTCACCCAGACTAAACACTAAAAATATCAAAACTTTGAAAATTACCAGTTTAATTCCCAAATAAGTTTTTTGCCATAACTCATAAACTAGTTAAGTTAGAGACATGCAGTTTTAACTACAATATCTTAATTTGTAATTGACATCTTTTCTGAAAATGTATTCAAAAACGGTAGAGCCGTTTTTAAGAAAATTCAATGTTTGTATTTTTTCTATAAATTAAAAAAGCCTAAAATTTCAAAAATGTGAAAAAACCGTCTAGAGATATTGGTTAAATACACCTACATATCAAATGTCAAAAAAATATCCATCCGTTTGGTCTCCAGCGAACTGCACATACACACATATGGACAGACACCAAAACCTTTTTTCGAAAAATCACTTTTTTGGGTTCAGGGGACACTAAAATGGATTATTAGACCAACTTGTAAACAAACATTTTTTTGACGATCACAATACTTTCTCTATACTAACGCATGTGGGAGAAAGTAAAATCAAAACAACATATATAACCGGCAGAAATTTATTGAAAAGTGAAATAATTATATTGTAAGAAAACAAAAGAAAACTTTATATTGTAAGCAACATTTAAATTACAAATTGATGTATTTTAAAATGTTAGCGTACCCTTCAACCATGACTTCAAATCATAAACGCACAGAAATAAAGAAACAGTTAAGATGAACAAAGAAAAATATTATGAAAGTGGAAGATGAATATGTTATGAAAGTTCTTTGTTAGTTAATAATTAATGTTCTGTGAATGTTTTGTGCTAATGACTGACTAATTTCAAATGGTAAATATTTGTGTTGATCAAAGAGTCGGTCGACTGAAAATCAACCAATCACAACGATTTTACAACAAAGAACGCAAGGTCTCAAGTGAATTACTCGTTCTTTATGTACCTTTTGTAATTAATTACAACGTAACGACCTGTTTTTTCCTGAAGCAAGGATACGTTGAAAGAATTAAATATAGGCCTAAATAATATGCTTCATTTCCTGAACAACATACATTGTTTTGAAACTTGAACATATAGACACTCATTCAATGTACAAAACATAAGTAATATTTTAAATTCCTTTAATTCGAATTATTCACTTCAGCACCGACGATAGTAAGCCGATTCCAAGGTCACCCACTCGTGTACACAAAACTCGTTTGTGCTGTAAAACGCCTCCGATATCAAGGTTGATTTCAGACGAGCTTTAAATGCCATTTTTGATTGAATTGAGACAATTTCTTGACAAATCGAGCACTGGCCTGTGGGGGTAAACGCTCGAAAGCTACCGTCCTGTATTGTTCACTACTGTAGTTATTCCTGCCGCTAGTTGTATAAGAATGTACTTCAGTACTTCACTACATTTTATGTGAACGCTTTATGACTTGAAAAAGTACAAGTTTCCATATCTAGAGACAGGGAAGTGACAACACGTTCAGGGTTATGAATACTGGCTTGCACGACTCTCTCCGCTAAGTTTGTCGATTATTCAGCCTGATTAATATATATATATATATATAGTCTGGAAATATTTGAAATTGAGCAACGACCCCTCAATGCCAGACCGTACGATAGGCGAAGGTATATTACTCCATAAAGTGCCTTCTAAAATATCTGAAAAGGCAACATTTAGAAAGTTACCTCAACAAATTGCTGCCAAAGGATATTTGGAGCCCATACAATCCATAAGGCAATACCAAGTCAACCCTTGACGGAGAACCAACTCCTACTAAATAATTCCGTCGAGTAGACTTCTACGACATCAGGCTCATTCGGCATAACTGACAGATGAAACAAAGAAGCTTTATCCCAGAATGCTTCTAAGAGCATTCTCTAACGAAGTTTTTACTACTTTGGAGTGGATAAAGAAGAAAATTAGTGGTCAAATATTGAAATTTTTCTACAGCTACTCTGGAGTATTGTATGTTAAGAACGATTTATAGTTTCGACATAAATATATCGACCATTATGAGTAAATGGGTACAAAATAAGAGACTTCTACCATCATAAAATGTTCGTTGTTATTGAAAAACGAAATGAGACGATTAAGAAAGTGGATTCTACCCTAAGCCGATGGCATTATCTAGGACACGTAAACCATCGCCTCCCCTTAAAAGAAATATTCCAAATATTCCCTACATGACTATTTTAATGTATGATACATCCAAGTAATTACCATAGAATGGCTAGTTCATGAAACAATTGAATTCAACGACAAAATGAAATTTCATAAGTTATTTACTTAATTGTGTAATATAGTGGTAAATAAATGACGTACAGTTGAAAGCCCAGATGACTGGTCTTATATCATTGATAACAACACCCAGCCTGTCGCCTGGTACAGACATCACTACTACACAGTAATCCAACCTCCTACCACAATACATTCTAACTTGTTCATAGATATCATTGATAACAACACCCAGCCTGTCGCCTGGTACAGACATCGCTACTACACAGTAATCCAACCTCCTACCACAATACATTCTAACTTGTTCATAGATATCATTGATTACAACACCCAGCCTGTCGCCTGGTACAGACATCGCTACTACACAGTAATCCAACCTCCTACCACAATACATTCTAACTTGTTCATAGATATCATTGATAGCAACACCCAGCCTGTCGCCTGGTACAGACATCGCTACTACACAGTAATCCAACCTCCTACCACAATACATTATAACTTGTTCATAGATATCAGTGATAACAACACCCAGCCTGTCGCCTGGTACAGACATCGCTACTACACAGTAATCCAACCTCCTACCACAATACATTATAACTTGTTCATAGATATCAGTGATAACACCACCCAGTCTGTCGCCTGGTACAGACATCGCCACTACACAGTAATCCAACCTCCTACCACAATACATTCTAACTTGTTCATAGATATCAGTGATAACAACACCCAGCCTGTCGCCTGGTACAGACATCGCTACTACACAGTAATTCAACCTCCTACCACAATACATTCTAACTTGTTCATAGATATCAGTGATAACACCACCCAGTCTGTCGCCTGGTACAGACATCGCCACTACACAGTAATTCAACCCCCTACCACAATACATTCTAACTTGTTCATAGATATCAGTGATAACAACACCCAGCCTGTCGCCTGGTACAGACATCGCAAGTACACAGTAATTCAACCCCCTACCACAATACATTCTAACTTGTTCATAGATATCAGTGATAACAACACCCAGCCTGTCGCCTGGTACAGACATCGCCACTACACAGTAATCCAACCTCCTACCACAATACATTCTAACTTGTTCATAGATATCAGTGATAACAACACCCAGTCTGTCACCTGGTACAGACATCGCCACTACACAGTAATTCAACCCCCTACCACAATACATTCTAACTTGTTCATAGATATCAGCGATAACACCACCCAGTCTGTCGCCTGGTACAGACATCGCCACTACACAGTAATCCAACCTCCTACCACAATACATTATAACTTGTTCATAGATATCAGTGATAACAACACCCAGCCTGTCGCCTGGTACAGACATCGCTACTACACAGTAATCCAACCTCCTACCACAATACATTATAACTTGTTCATAGATATCAGCGATAAAAACACCCAGTCTGTCGCCTGGTACAGACATCGCCACTACACAGTAATCCAACCTCCTACCACAATACATTATAACTTGTTCATAGATATCAGTGATAACAACACCCAGCCTGTCGCCTGGTACAGACATCGCTACTACACAGTAATCCAACCTCCTACCACAATACATTCTAACTTGTTCATAGATATCAGCGATAAAAACACCCAGTCTGTCACCTGGTACAGACATCGCCAGTACACAGTAATCCAACCTCCTACCACAATACATTCTAACTTGTTCATAGATATCATTGATAACAACACCCAGTCTGTCGCCTGGTACAGACATCGCAAGTACACAGTAATCCAACCTCCTACCACAATACATTCTAACTTGTTCATAGATATCAGCGATAAAAACACCCAGTCTGTCGCCTGGTACAGACATCGCCACTACACAGTAATCCAACCTCCTACCACAATACATTCTAACTTGTTCATAGATATCAGTGATAAAAACACCCAGCCTGTCGCCTGGTACAGACATCGCTACTACACAGTAATCCAACCTCCTACCACAATACATTCTAACTTGTTCATAGATATCAGTGATAACACCACACCCAGCCTGTCGCCTGGTACAGACATCGCTACTACACAGTAATCCAACCTCCTACCACAATACATTCTAACTTGTTCATAGATATCAGTGATAACATCACCCAGCCTGTCGCCTGGTACAGACATCGCTACTACACAGTAATCCAACCTCCTACCACAATACATTCTAACTTGTTCATAGATATCATTGATAACAACACCCAGCCTGTCGCCTGGTACAGACATCGCTACTACACAGTAATCCAACCCCCTACCACAATACATTCTAACTTGTTCATAGATATCAGTGATAACACCACACCCAGCCTGTCGCCTGGTACAGACATCGCTACTACACAGTAATCCAGCCCCCTACCACAGTACATTCTAACTTGTTCATAGATATCATTGATAACAACACCCAGCCTGTCGCCTGATACAGACATCGCTACTACACAGTAATCCAACCCCCTACCACAATACATTCTAACTTGTTCATAGATATCATTGATAACAACACCCAGCCTGTCGCCTGGTACTGACATCGCTACTACACAGTAATCCAACCCCCTACCATAATACATTCTAACTTGTTCATAGATATCAGTGATAACACCACACCCAGCCTGTCGCCTGGTACAGACATCGCTACTACACAGTAATCCAACCCCCTACCACAGTACATTCTAACTTGTTCATAGATATCATTGATAACAACACCCAGCCTGTCGCCTGGTACAGACATCGCTACTACACAGTAATCCAACCTCCTACCACAATACATTCTAACTTGTTCATAGATATCATTGATAACACCACACCCAGCCTGTCGCCTGGTACAGGCATCGCTACTACACAGTAATCCAACCCCCTACCACAGTACATTCTAACTTGTTCATAGATATCAGTGATAACACCACACCCAGCCTGTCGCCTGGTACAGACATCGCTACCACACAGTAATCCAACCTCCTACCACAATACATTCTAACTTGTTCATAGATATCAGTGATAACACCACACCCAGCCTGTCGCCTGGTACAGACATCGCCACTACATAGTAATCCAACCCCCTACCACAGTACATTCTAACTTGTTCATAGATATCAGCGATAACAACACCCAGCCTGTCGCCTGGTACAGACATCGCTACTACACAGTAATCCAACCTCCTACCACAATACATTCTAACTTGTTCATAGATATCAGCGATAACAACACCCAGCCTGTCGCCTGGTACAGACATCGCTACTACACAGTAATCCAACCTCCTACCACAATACATTCTAACTTGTTCATAGGTATCACTGGTATCAGTGATAACAACACCCAGCCTGTCGCCTGGTACAGACATCGCAAGTACACAGTAATCCAACCTCCTACCACAATACATTCTAACTTGTTAATAGATATCATTGATAACAACACCCAGCCTGTCGCCTGGTACAGACATCGCAAGTACACAGTAATCCAACCTCCTACCACAATACATTCTAACTTGTTAATAGATATCAGTGATAACAACACCCAGCCTGACGCCTGGTACAGACATCGCAAGTACACAGTAATCCAACCTCCTACCACAATACATTCTAACTTGTTCATAGATATCAGTGATAACAACACCCAGCCTGTCGCCTGGTACAGACATCGCAAGTACACAGTAATCCAACCTCCTACCACAATACATTATAACTTGTTCATAGATATCATTGATAACAACACATAGCCTGTCGCCTGATACAGTTATCGCCACTACACAGTAATCCAACCTCCTACCACAACAATTGGGATGTACACCTGCGACGGCTAATATTAACCTTACATTTGCTTAATGGTTGGTCAAAAGAAGTGACAGTCGGACTGAACGGTGGCAAAACAAACACGTCACTTGGGTTGTCAGCTGTCACAACCCGGCGAGGACCAAATAAATATTGACGTAAGAAAGCCGTTGGATCACTTTCCTCTTTTCCCTATACGAATGTGTATGAATTGAATTAATTACTTGTTTCTTGAGACATTGAAAACTGTATTTGGATAAATCCACTTCTTTTCTACTAGTAATGTTGAATTATCAACACAATGATGACTATTTTAAAAGTTTAAACGTTTAAACTATTTTACCTTGAAAACCTGTGATCTTTCTTTTCCCTATTTGAGTTACTGATCTTATAAAAAAAAAACAACAATTATCTCTAATTATCCTATGATGTTCATAGAATATTTTAAGGGCAGTCTGTGTCTAATTTTAATTTAGCCCATTTTAAAAATTGTTTAGGAATTGTTTGTATTTGTTGCGGTGGCCAATAGCGGAGCATAAACTTATAAATAGATTCTAGTAAATTTAATAAAGTGGGTCATTTTCGGGATGTCCCCTCATTTGGTAAAGATTGTCAACCAAGTCTAACTAATCTAATCTAATCAAACAATGTGACTTGGATATTGGTCACGTGTTTCTGGCCTTTAAGAAAATAATAACCGTCATCGCTTTAATTATCATTCTGCACTTTCTGGTAATGATGGTTAGGTTAAGTTTTAAGCATATATATATATATATATATATATATATATATATATATATATATATATAGTACTGTATATATTTATATATATACAGTACTGTATATACAAGTGAACTTTCCACTTGGTTTGACAGTTTGACGGTTAATCATTGCTAAATAAATGCAGGGACATTCCGAATAAGGCCCAAGAAAGGATTCAGAAGAGATTCCTTTTCTGTTGGTTTTTTTTGTACTGGTAACCCTAACTTCGTCATGACAGTTTAAAACAAATTAAAGATGGTGGTGGGCATGAGTCCACTAGTTCTACTAGCACAATTATTAAAAAATAAATAATACACTAGTCAGTAAGGATTTTTTTTTTTAATTTTTGAAACCCCGTTCTCTGAATCCAAATTCTTATTTCCAACTGAATTTCGTTTGGATTCCATAGACATCAACTTATGTACTTTTAGTGATTTAGGAGAATGTGTAACTTGGAATTTTTTCAGTTCACACCGTTTATATATGTTATTTCCTGTTTAGCTCTAAACATTGAAAACGGCAAACCAACACCCCATTCATTGTAATGATATTCAATCAATAATAGGCTATAGGTATTATGAGAATGAGAAATTGGTTAATGTTTTGTATACAAGTGAAACTATACGTAAATTATCATATACGTAAGGGAATGAAAATTATTTTAATTAAAAGGAATTAAATAAAACCAAAGTAAATTAATGTCGAGATCTTTCTGGCGTAGATGGAATAAATTAGATAAAACTATAGGAGTTTCAGAATTCTCCGCAGTTCAATGAGGACAGCACCTACAAAGACAGCAGCCAAGAGAAGTAGCTTCCTCTAAACGCCGCTAGGTAGCAGCAGACCACGGTATGGTGGGAATGGAATCTTTGGAATTTAAATTAGGCCACCATGATACACTTTCATCTTTGAACCTGAACTTAAATTAATTAAATGAAATAAAAAAGTACCGGAATTTAAACTAGTTTTCACTGTACATCAACTTTGCAATTTAATAACTCAAAACTCCCTAAATGTATCGCATTTATATTTTAATACGTGGTTGACATGAATTTTACATGTAAGTGTTACTGTATTAATTTTAGAATTTTAATTTTTCGAGAAGAAATTTCTTAAAATTTTCTTGATACGTTTCAATGGTTTCTAGAGATCGTAAAATTTTTTACTTTGTCACGTTGTAATCCTTCTGAAATGCGCTTAAATAAATGAATAACTAACATTTTAGTGTCGTTAAGCCAGTAAAAGCAATAGATAACGTCAAAATTATAAAAAAGAATATAGAACAATGGTATAATGTAAAAATATAAATATAAATAAATAAATATATATATATATATATTTATTATATATATTATATATATATATATATATATATTATACTGTTATAATATACATGAAATACATAAAAAAATACACATGAAATACAAAAGTTGTATTTAAGTAAATGCAGTGATTTTAAATTTATTAAAAATTTTATATCACTTAAAATTTATCAATTTAAATACTTAAGTCAATTTAAAATTACTGCATTTAATTAAGCATATGTCAATAATGTATCGTCACTTTACATTTCATAAGGATTACAACATGACTAAGTAATTAATTTTACGACCTCTAAAGCCAAGAAAACGTTGTTTCAGCAATATGATAAGAACTTTTTTAAATAGGTTAATATTCTGAAATTGGTAAAACTTATAGAAAAAATTCCTGTCAATCACGTATTAAAATATAAATGCAACACATTAATATTTTTTTATTAATATAAGTGTAAAGTTGATGCACAGTGAAAACCAGTACGAATTCCGCGATTTTCTTCCATCTAGTATAAGAATCGTAAATAATTTTTCGTAACGTACAATTAAACGAGAAAAACAAAGGTGTGATTGGATTTTTCGTAGTAAACAGCCTTCAAAGACACATAATTTCTGTGCCGACAGCAGTCTAAGTCTTATTTTCTTAATTAAAAATGTATAAAAAGTGTTTACAATTGATCAACCAAACATTCAATATGGGATAGTTTGAACTGGTGCGGTACACCTTCACTTCGTTTCTCACGTGCCCCAGTGACGTCACGAGCTACTCGGTCAATGACACAGGCGTGTTCTGCATGTACTTACACTGTTGCCAATGAAGAGATACCATGAATCCTGTCTCGTGTCTAGACTTGTAAGGGCTGTACCCTTACAGCATAAACCTGTACTCATTGTTCACTAACCAGCCTATAGCCTATATACAGGGTGAGTTTTAAGTCAGTTATCCCCAAACTTGTTTCCACAGTTCATCAAAAAATTCTTTTTTATATGCCATTCATTCAGCACAGTGCATTTTGTGTATTTCGATATTATTAGGACTCACTTGTGGTCCAAGATCTAGGAGTTAACTTTAAAAATTTAAACGGAAACGTGTTCATGTGATATGTTAATTGAAACTACCATTACAAGCAAAAAACGATTGCAATCAGAATTTAAGAGTCTGCAGAGGCTGTCGACCATATTCGTTTTAATCCCATAAGAACAATGTTATTTGCGTATCCATATTTTCTCGTTATTTATGAATAAAAAGTTGTGTATTAGGTGTCATTTTAAACGTTATCATATTGTGCGTTGGGTTTGCTTTTGATACTTTGAATAAATTCGCTTAGTTTTGAGAGATAGTTGAAAATAAATCTTTAAACTAAATATTTTTCATAGTTTTGCAATAAAACTAATTAGGAATTCGGAAAGCAGTTCCAACGTGCAATTTCATTCTTGATCAAATGCAATTTGTTTTTTTAAAATTGGTTTAAAAATAACTGTATGGTTATGATACGCGTGATCGTATTTCCAGTTTGAAATTATCATTGTTCTTATGGGATCAAAACCAACATGGCCGACAGTCTGGTCCGTTCTTTAGTTGTTAGTTATTTTGTGTTTTTATTTAATTGGTCATCTCCTGTGTATTTTCCTAACTAAAACGGATTCGTCATGACTAAAAAATACACTAAAAACACAAATCTTGTTTTGTTTTAGCAGTGACAAATCAGTTATAATTAGGAAATTACGTAGTCAGTGATCAGTTAAATAAATAACAAAATTAATAATACAGGGTGTCCATTAAACCTCCTTTAACAAATTCCCTGACTTTTCCCTGACCAATCCCTGATTTCATACCAAATTTCCCTGACCCCAAATCCACATAGTTACATATACGTCTATTTAACTTAATTTAGTAATATTATATACCACCATGTACATAAATTGTGTTATTTTCAGTAAATTATAATTATTAATTACAGAAATATCAATATTTAACAATATATTTTTATTGCTAGCCATAATTAAATCCAAAACTATTACTTACAATAATTATTCTTTTTAAACTACTTCATAAAATTAGAGTTAGATTTAAAAAAATGTTTATAATTAGCCTTGAGTAAAAAACAAATATACGTTTTATTCTATTTTTAAATTATGATAATTTCCAGTGCCTTGAAAAACGGCGCTATATTATAGTTCCCCAAAACCAGCATACATTTTAGGTTTATGACTTATTTAACAAATACTAATCAGACAATTATTTCAATATATTTTAAACTTTTAGTGATATTAAACTAGTTGTATGAGGTCGAACAAGCATAAGCAATGAAATTAAGTAGTTTTTTCACAATTTAGAATATTAAATGGTATATAAAACTAACATTTAGTACTGAACAAAGTAAAGGATTTTTTTTATCACACCCAAGTATATAGTGACTATTACACATCACAACACACTGATGTTCTAGATAGGATTTTCCAAGTTTTGTTTCAAATTCCCTGATTTTTTCCTAACTTTTCCAGGTCATTTAAAATTCCCTGACTTTTCCCTATTTTGCCTGTTGCTGGACACCCTGTAATGAATAAATAACGACACATTCTTTATAAATTCTGTTTGCGCTATAGTTTCCAGCTTTAAATGGCAATGTTAAATGACATATCACATGACCACATTCTCTTTTAAAATTGTAAAGTTGACTCCTAGATCTTGGACCCCAAGCGATCCCTAATAAAATTGAAACGTTAAGTTATAACGATCTATAATAAAAATAGTAACATATTATGGACCGTTGTCCTATAACAACGTTTGTACAATAAGTTAAAAATGTCATTTGCGTAAATACCACTGTACATGTATGGATGGGTGAGTGGGTTAATACCACTGAACATGTATGGGTGGGTGGGTGGGTTAATACCACTGTACATGTATGGGTGGGTGGGTCAATACTACTGTACGTGTATGGGTGGGCGGGTGGGTCAATACCACAGTAGCCTACGTGTATGGGTGGGCGGGTGGGTCAATACCACAGTACGTGTATGAGTGGGCGGGTGGGTTAAAATGCTGAGGGTGGCCTACAGCTGATGGCTGACATTGATGCTTTGGTGGAATGGAGTAAGAGTAATCTTCGGTTTAATGTGAACAAGTGTGCCGTTGTACCTTACTACAGTGAGTGTATGGATGGGCGGGTGAGTCAATACCACCGTGCGTGTATGGGTGGATCAATACTACAGTGCGTGTATGGGTGGGTGGGTGGGTCAATACTACAGTGAGTGTATGGGTGGGCGAGTGGGTGAATACCACAGTGCGTGTATGTGTGGGCGGGTGTTTGGACTTTTGTCCTATAACAACGTTTGTACAATAAGTTAAAAATGTCATTTGCGTAAATACCACTGTACATGTATGGATGGGTGAGTGGGTTAATACCACTGTACGTGTATGGGTGGGTGGGTCAATACTACTGTACGTGTATGGGTGGGTGGATGGGTTAATACCACTGAACATGTATGGGTGGGTGGGTGGGTCAATACTACGGTACTTGTATGGGTGGGTGAGTGGGTTAATACAAGTACCGCCCACCCATATACGTACGGTGGTACTAACCAACCCGCCCACCCATACACGTACGGTGGTACTAACCAACCCACCCACCCATACACGTATGGTGGTACTAACCCACCCGCCCACCCATACACGTACGGTGGTACTAACCAACCCACCCACCCATACACGTACGGTGGTACTAACCAACCCACCCACCCATACACGTACGGTGGTACTAACCCACCCGCCCACCCATACACGTACAGTGGTATTTACCTACTCGCCCACCCTTACAAGTACAGTGGTATTGACTCACCCGCCCACCCATACAAGTACAGTGGTATTGACTCACCCACCTACCCATACACGTACATTGGTGGGCCACCCACCCGCCCATACACGAACAGTGGTATTGATAGCACTGTACGTGTATGGGAGGGTGGGTGGGTCAATACCACTGTACGTGTATGGACACTGCTCTTAGGTACTTCCTGACTACGCCACTGCATTTACAGTAGTGATAATGATCGAACATGGCCTTTAACAAACTGTAAAATTGTATTCAAAAAATATCGGATTCCTAATATTCCTGTACGTGTATGGGTGGGTGGGTGGGTGGGTCAATACTACTGTACGTGTATGGGTGGGTGGATGGGTTAATACCACTGTACATGTATGGGTGGGTGAGTGGGTTAATACCACTGTACGTGTATGGGTGGGTGGATGGGTTAATGCCACTGTACATGTATGGGTGGGTGGGTGGGTCAATACTACAGTACGTGTATGGGTGGGTGAGTGGGTCAATACCACTGTACAGTGTATTTATTAATGTGGTTTATTATTAGGGATTTTATTAGTGTGGTTTATTATTTAATGACATATTAAAAAAACGGTGACTGACTTAAAACTCACCCTGTACATTTATTTTTGTTATTTTATTTAAAAGTAACTAGCATACCCTGTGTTGATTATGAGTTGCTCATACATATGTTAATAATATTTTATTATTATTGTAACAATTCTGATTAGAAAAAATGTTTAAAGTAGAATTTTACTAAAGGTAAAGACAAAAAATAAACTCGATTATAGCTTTGATTTTATACAGAAATATATTACCCATCCAATGTTCAATTTTGACTCTCAAAATATCAGCTGTTTTTGTGGTCTATTGTGGAGCGCTAGTGTAGTCCCATGTAAATGTAATTCAGTTTAAACAGCTGTGGTTGAGGGCCTCACTAACTAACAAAATTACTGCCACAAATATTCCTATTAGATGGTTTATTTATTGTAGGTTTATATAATCATGGATTATAGCCTCGATTATATAATAGGCCTTTATGGTTTTATATTATAAAATCAACTATCGTACTTAAAACACATTTAACAGCCGTTATTTTAATATTATGTACTGTATTGTATTACTTTTTTGTCAGCTGATTTTTAATAAGCAATAAACCTAATATCATGTAGAAAACAAATATCGGCTGTTTCTAGCCATGAAAAAACGATATTAAACGTGTGTATGGACTCTAAGATGAATTTATGTACAACATTCTAAGTCTTATGGTTTTCGCTATACGTTGATTATATATCAGCACAGAAAACGAATAAACCGGGGTCAAATAAAATAGTGACATGTATCTGTGGCGCGTATTTCTCCAGTTTGCCGTGGATGGCAGGGCCAGAACCTTTTCAGTCCCACCCTAAATTCCCCCAAAATCCCGAAGGATAAAAGTAGTAATTATTACTACAGAAGTATACAGATGTACATTATTTGTGACCTATTTAAAACTGCCTCTGAGGCGTTGGCTGCGGTCATAAGAAAGCGACCTCTGTTTCTTTTTCTCTGTGGAATAAGTCAGTCAGGCCATTCAGTTTTATAAGTATAGATTTACGACAAAAAATGCCGAATATAAATTGTATTTACTCCCAGATTAAACACATAAAAGAAGATACCTACAAATATTTGAATACTTTGTTTTTAACAGACTAAAAGCATCAGTTTTATTTGTAACAATAAACCAAGGCTATACATTAATTAATTTTTAATTTAACTATAACCTACATTTGATATAACATTTTAGTTAGTTGCATAAATCCTTCTTTAAAATCACTGGGGAACAGAAATTAGAATAACATACTAATCCCAAATGTAAAAACTTGATTAGAAAAAATGAAATAAACGAAATAATTATTTATTGTATTGTTGATTGTTTATTATTTACTGTTGTTGTTATTGTTTTATTGTTGTTTATTATTTATTGTTTATTGACGTAGTGACTAACATAAACGTATTTTTGTAAATAAATTTATACTATACAAAAATTATTATATCAATGTTACCCGTTACATACTCATAGTTGTGAAGTTCTAGATCCCAGTTTTGCTTCAGTTATGGATTTTGCCATTTCTTACATGACTACAATAATAGGAAGCCTTCAAAATGCCGTGATACTAGCTTGAATACACCCGAGACTTGCGGGTTATCTCAGTGCTCTCTTGAGGCGCTATCAGCTTCACCTCACTGTTCCATTACATTGATTATATGTAGCATATAAAATCAATAACCCCATCACGTATATAACCAATAAAGCAAATGTGTCAGAAGACAATTTATAACCACGAAGTACCTTGGAAGTTTCAAAGGTACTGAAGTAAAAAGCTGATTTAATTAATTTTTACTTTAGAAAATCTAATAACCCAATCAATACAATATACAGACAGAACTGATGAACCAAGCTCTTTTTATATATTTTTTTATTGATACCTGAACAAAGGTGGCTTGAACATTTTATTAAATTACATATATAAATATTGTCACTTTATTAGTAAGATTGATATACCAAATTAACACAGTGTGAATGGGTCAATCTATCTACATACGTTAGATGAAGGTAGATTCAATCGGGCTTTAATCAAGTGATTTCTATAATCATACTTCAATCGGGATTAACTAAACTGTACCATAAAAAAAAAACAAAGATACCTTCGATTTCTTGTGGCTATAGAAAACGCCTAAGTGGTAGTTAAAAATAGATTACGACATATGATGTATTTATTATTATTTATTCAAGGAAGGGCTGACAAGGTGCTGGCCCTGTTATCGCATGGCAAATTGGAGAAATAACTACTCGACACACACTGAGCGCACTATGGGTGCGACCTCTGTTTCTGTCATCTCTTTGACTGTACACACAAAAGTGGTACAGTATGGACTCTCTACTAAGGACAATGTAAACATGTTTGATATAATTAAAAAAGTATAATATTGTCAAGTATTCTTGCACCAAAAATTACCTAAAAACTTGATAATTTAATAACTAGTCGATGAAAAAACTGAGAATCAAGTAAAATATTTTACACCACTGCATGTCACACGAATGGTAGAACTATATAATTAAATATATCTTCTCACATAAACTTTTTTTAAATGTTATTAATAGTTTAAATTTCGAGCAAATTGACATGTGACAAATATTTAAATATATTTAAGAACGAATAAGGATATGTCAAGATTTTTTTGTTATGTTTTTAACATTTATGAGTCACTTAAATTTTAAAAAGTTTGCAAAAGCCTTATTTCTGGAGCAGTAATAATTTTAATCAACTCAATGTATAAAACTTGAAAAAGGTTGAAAAATATACATTAGCAATAGTTTTTTTAGGTTTATTAGAATAATCGTGTATTGTAATTTAAAAGTTGTATGTAAGTGACACTAGATAATTCGCGCTTTTTATTTTTTAAGAAACTTTTGCAGCCAAAATTTATTGAAAAACCTGTACTTTTCATTAATTCAATCACGTCTTCAGTATGGGATAGAATTCTGGGGAGGGACTCAAGAAAACTTAATCAATAAAATCTTTGTAACTCAGAAATATTTTGTTCGAATATTACTCTTTAAATGTCATAGGGAAAATACGGCTTTACATTTTAAAAATTTAAGAATACTACCAATAAAAAACCTATTCATTTTCAAAGTTTAAAGAATGTTTTATAAAAAAAAGTGGCAACAGGGGAACAGAGAACCTACATTACACCAAGTTACATTACACCATTAGAAGTACCAGCCAACAGAATTTTGTAAGACCTAGAATTAATAAGTCATTCTTCTCTAAAACTTTTGTTTACTTGGGTCCAAAATGTTTCAACCTGTTGCCTATTGAAATAAAAAACAGTTTTAATTTATCAATATTTTGTAAGAAACTTAAAAATTGGCTCAACGATACATGTGACATTAATCTTTTCTTTACTATTGTAAGATAATTTTAACTGTTAGTTGTACATATCATAGTCAATAATCGATCTATCAAAACTTTTTGGATGGTCACTAAATACTAGTTGTCCGATTGTAATATTTATTGTTATATTGTTATATTATTATATTGTTATATTGTTGTATTGTTATATTGTAATATTATTTATAAGCATGCGCTGCATATGCCGCTGAAGACAAGTGCAATTTGCAAAGGAAGACTACGTGGACTTATAATTAATATGTAACATTTGTTTTTTGTTTTTTTTTTCATAACCACCGTATACTTGATTTGGTGGTTATTAATTCCAAACAAGTTATGTATTTTACTTACTTGTATTACAGAGAGGAAATAAAATAAATTATTATTATAATTCTGATAAAATTAAACTAATCATAATATAGGTGCTTGTATGTAAAAGGTATATTTTACCTCATGACATTAATGAATGAATGAAATTCATGAAAATAAATGTACAAATAACGTAGTTACCACAGATGCATTAATTACAAAGAAGAAAATAAGCAAACACAAAAATAAAAAAAATAAATAAAAGAAACTGTAAACATAACAATCCCATAACATAGCTAACTTCGGTGTATTAGATATGTATTTTAAGGAGCGCCTGCAATACTTGAATGCAACACCTTAACAGTTGTGTTGTGCATATTGATCGGAGCTACGTGAAGGCGTTCAGTAATATACTAAAAAATGTGACATTTGAAAAACTGTTGAACGCTTGAACCTCTCTTATAAATTAAAACTAAAATATTTTTATTTGTAATATTTATGTAGTTAAATTAAATGAAATAACTGTTAAATAACTAAATGAATTCAAATGAAAGGGTTTTAGTAAAAGTATTTACCGAATTAAAACAAGTATATTTAATAAGAAGCTTTGCTCATATTTATCACATAAAACACACAATTCATTATTCATTCATAAGACGCCGATCGTCAAGATTTAGGCGAATGAGTGTAGCTGAACAAGTGAGTCATTGTTACTAACTAAGGTCGACTGTTTATTAATAACCCAATAACCAGGGCAACTAAGGGACCTACAACATTACGTGGAATCCGAACCACGTAGTCTTGGTTTGATTTTCAGCTGATCTGACAAGCCTGGTACTCAGTTCTCTTCCCTACACAACATCTGGACAGTAACCACCACCCAACATGGATACCTCAAACTTTTCTAGAAGTGTCCACATCGATGGCAACCATTGAACGGGCGCCACTTCGGTATTAAGAAGACCGAGCATAGAGCCTATCGCCTACAATCTCCACAACACTTTGTCTCCAAGTAGCTGGGTTACAGCACTGTGCCATCAGTGCCGACCCACTTAATATAAATGGCAATATTTTCATTTTATATAATATAAATACAAAATAAAAAAATAACATTGCTTGGAAAACTGATTTGATTACTAAAGCATGTAGTTCAGTATACAGGTTGTCTTTTTTTAACGGGACACCATTGTGATCTTTGAAACCATAGGTCTGACAACAAACTTTAAATGGGGACCCTTACCTTGTTTTTAGAGAGAATTAAAAATACATATTTCAAATTTTGAAAAATGTCTGCGATTTTCCAATATGATAAACTTTGGTTGTTCTTATGAAACACTCTATATTTTATGATTGTTTTATATAAAAACAGTAATTTAAAGACTTTTTTATTCTAGGAAGTTTTTCGATAACGTTGATATGAAAGCTCAAAATATTCAGATTCCTTATGGAGTTTACTATTGAGATAACAAATTTTTTAATATGCATTCAAAAATGACCTAATGTACAAACATAACCACATAAATTTGGAAAGTGCATGAGCAGCTATTCTTTTTTCACGATTTATCCCATTATGTATTAAATTATAACTCATAAATTGAAACAAATGTTTTACTATTTTGTCACGGATAAATTGATGATGGCAGTACTATTACCATGATCAGCTGTTTAAGTCAACTTCCAATTCCGATCGACAGCGGTATTATAAGTTTACTTAAACAGCTGATATTGGTAACAGTGCTGCCAACATCAATTTATCTGTGACAAATAGTAACAATTTTATTTCAATGTATGTTGTATGATTATATCATTGTAATTTTGAATTGAAGACTACATAATGTTTACCATCAATATCATATTACTGCTGGACAATTCTTTGCTCGTACATTCAATAAGTGAGAACTGAGGTCATAGCTGCAAGACCGCTGGGTTACTTTCACAATACCTTTACAAGGATATCATTACGATGAAACAAAATGACAGGCTACTTGTTGCATCGTCCGATTGTCTGTTCTACAACTTATGTATGACTGATAGTACACACAATACGTGCGTACTCACTACTTTATAGTTAGCGAAAGTAGTTTGTAACGGAGGGGGGAGGACGGCGTCAGCGTACTTCACATACTTGTGGTGGTGGGAGGGGGAAGTGGTCCCGGATGTAGGCGACACGAGCGGGTGGAGTCGGTGTGTAAATGGACAAGAAATTCAACACATGCACCTGCCGCTTCAGGCTGGTTGCAAGACAGTAACTGATTTCAAATAATATGCATTGCTTGGACAAGCACGTAGATTAAAAATACTAGAAACGGTAAACAATAATGGAACAGCTAGCTACCTCGTCACAGTCGTGTGAGGCCTTACTCAAAGACATTTGGGTGGTCTGCCAGGAGTAGGGTTGCCATGTAGGGTCTGGCGGGGAGAGGAGAGGGTGAAAATCGTTTTTATGAATTTTATTATATGCGTTTTAGGTTTTTGAAGTGGGAAAATAATACTTTGTGATATGTAATATTAATTTTACAATTATATTTTAATTCAAGATTTTAGAGTAATACAATATTAATAAACAATACTTTATAAAAGCCATTCATTTGTTCAAGTTAAGTGTGCAGAACTCAATAAACTTTCTTCTCCTTGAAAATGTTTCGGCATCACTAGTTGTACTGGTATTGGCTGAAGGCTGAATACAGTCATATTTTTCTGAAGAGATAACAGTAATTATGTGAAGAAATGTTGTTTTTAATGGCTTCGAAAATTCAGTACGGTACGTGACATGTCATTGTTCATTTTGATGCTTAGTGTAGCTTTGACCTTCTGTACTACTCTACTGACACTCTTTTCCGATCGGGTATTCAGACATTTTTCACATGTGAAAAAAACTTGCTCAACTGGTGCAGAAGTACCGGGTAGCAACAAATTCCAACAATCTTTAAAAATTGTCACACTTATTTTGTTTGAAACTGAGGGGAGGGAGGTGTTTGGTAGTATATAATAGTGCATAGTCTGTGAGTCATCATACAACACACAGCCTCACACGATTGTCGATTACCCAAAGTACTAGTAATACATGTTGGTCTTTTTTGCAATTTAAATATTACAAATATAATTTTAATATTGACAAAATGAAAAATACGGACATCTTAGCGGATTTTTCTTTGTACGGTACGGACACGGACACTGAATGTGGCAACCCTAACCAAGTGACGTCTGTGTAGATGTCTGTGTAGGGGCTAAGTAGGAGTTCTGACTGTCCTGTCATGAGTCACAAGTCTGGGAGGATGTGGCCCTTGATGCAATATCAGGAACCTTCAATAACACACCGTACTGTCATACCAAAACTGTACTAACTTGTGAGTTAGAGTTGCTAGTGGGTTGTCGTAAATCGTGAAGGTAAAGATAGTGTTTGTAAGACCTTTGGGTGGTCTGCCAAGAGACGTCTGTGTAGGGACTAAGTAGGAGGTCTAACTGTCATGTCATAAGTCTAGGAAGCTGTGAGCCACGATACAATATCAGGAATCTTTAATAACACACGAAAACTATACAGTACTACCAAACTATGTCATACCCATTTGTATCACGTTGATTTTTTATACATAGCAATTGTTATGGCTAAACAATTCTCAGGTGAAATAATCAATAAGAAGATAAGTGAATTCCATGAAAGTTTATTTTAGTTGAAAACACTAGCATTTATATCACTGATATAAAAAAATGCCGAAGTGCATTACTAAGCAGAACTAAAAAGAGAAATAATAACTATCGTAAGTATAAACTTTTAATGGGTTGGTTAACAATTGAATGGGTGTTTTATTATTTTAAATATGAGAGTAACCGGAGGTCTCCGGCTCCAAACGACTGGTGCGGATCTGTCTGACACTGTTGGCGACAAGGTCCTAAAACATCGTCTGGCTGGTCCTGTAAGATTACACCTGTGATGAGGGGGCTCGGGGGGGGGGGGGAGTTATGAGGACGGTCGTCACGCAACCTGAAACAGGCACTGTTAACTGTTACCGCACATGTAGTGGTGGTGCTGGAGGGGGAGGGGACACCAAGACCGAACATGGACGAAAAAGGCCGAAGGAAAACTCGTGCTGGGCAATAACATTAAAAAAAAAAAAAATCAATTGTAAAACCTAAACACAATGCAAAATTAAACTATTTTCAATGTGTTTTAAATTTAAGATAACCTGTATTTATAACAAGAAAAATGACGATTTTGTGCAATTGTTAATGTTGAAACTGACAGTTCCAAAACTTATTTAGGCTTCTAGATGAATTTAGAATCGTCAAGCGAAGGAACATGAATCCACCCACCCATACACGTACAGTGGTATTAACCCACCTTCCCACCCATACACGTACAGTGGTATTGACCCACCCGGCCACCCATACACGTACAGTGGTATTGACCCACCCGCCCACCCATACACGTACGAACAGTGATATTGATACCACATACCACAGTACGTATGGGCGGGTGGGTCACTGCCAATGTATGTGTATGGGTGGCGGGTGGGTCACTGATGCATTACTCAACATTTAAAATACTTCTTTTGGTTTTATATTATTTACTAAAACTAGATGTACACAAAGTGTGTGCTTCAGTCGGCTCTATTGTTCCAGTCGGCCATAACCCACCCGCCCACCCATACACGTACAGTGATAATGAAATGTGTATACAACTTCATTAACTATAGAAAAATAGGCCCAATGGTACACAACTCCCTCATTTATGGTATACTCCAGCAATGAATTGTTATGTAGCCTATTTATTAACCTACTCTTTCAGGCAAAAGTAAATGTACAAATTTTAACTAAAAATGTGTACAGATGTCATTATAGAATGATAATTTGTTTAAATGTAAAGTAACCCTTAAACATTTACTTTACATCAGGTTGGTTAGTATCTTTTGTCCACTATATTATCAAAATTTCACTAAAGTGTACAGCTTGGTTTCTTAATGAGTTATGTAACTAGAAAGGTCAAGTTAGCCACTTTTAAGTAGAAAAAATTCTTTAAAAAATTATTTCGCATTTTTCCTCAACACAATACTTATACAATTATTGTTACTTTTATGAATACTAATACAGGGTGTTTCTTTACATGATTTGAAATGGGTTGAATTTCAATACAATGTACATACAATTAACAATACATATAGTTTTTACAATGAGTTCTAAATACTGTTCGAAAGCATCTTGACACAAAACAAACGATTTTGTTTTAAAATATTCCTCCACAATAAACACTTTCTGGTCTTTGCTCAAAACCATTTTTCTAACCTCAACTTAATAACATTGCACGAAACCCAAATAAAGCGAACAACTCTGTAAATCAGCTGATAGCCAAGGAAGGTTGTTGACCAGGGCTACCAACCTATTAACTTGTAATTATCTTAAACCTTAATTTTCTGTACTTGTAAACAGGGTTGCGTTTTAAAAGAAACACACAAAAATAAAAACACAAAGAAATAAACAAAAATAACTCGTGATCGAACACCCTTAAGAGACTCATTGTACAAACTCAGTAATAAGAAGTAAAAGGATTAAGCTTGAGCAATGCCAAGTAATCTGGAAGGTCGGCATGCGGAAGTACACAGTTTTGTTTTGTAAACACCGAGTGGGAGCGGAGTGAGTGA
This sequence comes from Stictocephala bisonia, assembly GCA_035578905.1. Lineage (NCBI taxonomy): Eukaryota > Metazoa > Arthropoda > Insecta > Hemiptera > Membracidae > Stictocephala > Stictocephala bisonia. The sequence goes on from JAQJVL010000007.1 coordinate 7,758,522, forward strand.
TAAGGAAAGTGTTGCTACTTGACGGAGTTCGGCTTGGCAAGCAGGAATCTCCGACTAGATTGGCAAGTGCGTGGTGAAGTTTTGGATTCATTAATACTGATAAAGTAGGACTTGTAGTCATTACACTTCTCACATATGCGTTGGCATAGAGAAAGTATTGTGATCTTAAAAAAAAGTATTTACAAGTTAGTCTAAAAATCTATTTTGGAGTCTTCTGAATCCAAAAGTTTTTTTTTAAGATTTTGATATCTCCCCTTATGTGTGTCTGTCTGTGTGTATGTCCAGATCGCTGGAGACCAAACGGATGGATCAATTTTTATGAAATTTGGTATTAGGTGTATTTAGCCGATATCTTCAGGCAGTTTTTTTTTACTTTTTTGAAAAAAAAATTTTTAATGGGCAAAAAACATACAAAAATTGAATTAAAAAAAACTGTTGTTTAATATACATTTAATGAAGAAAAACTGACGCCAGCACTTTTTTCCACTTTTTTGGTAGGCTGTTGGTTTACAGTGGTTCAAAACAGTTCAATTCTCGGCCAAACTCGCTAGAGACAGAAACTGCCTTATCAAGGCTTGAACATGGAACAAAAGAACTATGATCCAAGCATGCTGCTACGGCGTCCATGAATTTTTAAATTCGTACAAAAATGTCCTGGCTATTTGTTTGAAACCAGTATGTAATTTTCTGTAAAAATTATATATTTTTTTTTACTTCTTGTTACTTTTAATCTCATTAGAATATATGTTATTATGTATACTGTTACGTTTTTTGTAGTGTCTGTAATGCGACTATTTTTTATGTTTTAAAAAGAGAATTTCTTTTTCGTCTCTTACTTTGTTCAGTGCTCCTGAATCTGTTTAGTTGCCAGTTTAGTACCGATATAATACCACTTAGTATTATATCGGTAATTTGCATTGGTTTTAGCGTTGAATAGTTCCTATAGAGGAACAAGAAGACTGTCGTCACTCCTATGGGTTTACGAAACTGGTTTTCCTCATTTGAAATTACAGTACACTCTTGATACTCCGACATTTACTAGTCCGACACGTTTGGTAGTCCGATATCTACTGTACACTTAATACTGTGTACAGTATTAATCAGATGACGTACTGTACACTTAATACTGTATGTAATAAACCTTACTGTGTTACTGTACAAATGTTGTATAATTTCTTTGCTTACATTTATTCAATTGTGTTGTCAGCCTCATTTTATCACGGCTGATAGCGCGGAAATTCTAAGAAGGGTGTACGTAGTGCATTCAGTTTATCTTAGAAATCATAATTCTCGTGAATTACAATGGACATTTGGTAATCCGACGTTTTTGTTAATCCGACACACCGTCGGTCCCTTAACTGTCGGATTATCAAGATTAAACTGTAGTTCTTGTTCTGTCTTTCCAGATAGTGCCAGCGGTCTCTTCATCCCTCTCTCTATATTTCTCCTGCATAGGCTGAAGTGAGCCAAACAGTCTTCCGAGTGCTTATTTTAGACCAGTCACCGTTAGATAGCAGCACAGGCGTACGTCTATAGCACACATTCCTTTGCTCTATATGGTTCTATAGTTAATGGTTTTAGTTGGTTACTCTACGACGTCTTCTAGTCAAGTTCGAACGTTCGAGCTTACCAGTTTTACCAGAAGTCGAGTTAGTGTTCCTCTGTTACCAGTTGCAGGGTTGACTTGGTTTCTCACACCATTCTACCAGTCACTCAGGATCTGTATGAAGGAAAGCGACACATGGCGGTCGGCGATGGAGCGGGGAGGAGGATACATTACGATTGTTCCAAGGACGTGTGGCTCGGCGGCGCCTCATAACTCACATCCTAAACCTATCAAGGATCTATCACTTCACACTAAATGACTCTTTCACGGCATTGATGCCAGACCAATGAGGTGACTGGCCTAATACTGCCAGAGATACCACAGAACGAGCAGATATTCTGTGGTGACACTAAATAACTTTTTCATGGCATTGATGCAAGACCAATGAGGTGACTGGCCTAATACTGCCAGTGATGCCACAGAACGAGCAGATATCGTGTGGTGACACTAAATGACTCTTCACGGCACTGATGCCAGACCAATGAGGTGAATGGAATAATACTGCCAGTGACACCACAGAACGAGCAGATATCGTGTGGTGACACTAAATGACTCTTTCACGGCATTGACGCCAGACCAATGAGGTGACTGGCCTAATACTGCCAGTGATACCACAGAACAAGCAGATATTCTGTGGTGACACTAAATAACTTTTTCATGGCATTGATGCAAGACCAATGAGGTGACTGGCCTAATACTGCCAGTGTTGCCTCAGAACGAGCAGATATCGTGTGGTGACACTAAATGACTCTTCACGGCATTGATGCCCAGACCAATGAGGTGACTGGAATAATACTGCCAGTGATACCACAGAACGAGCAGATATCGTGTGGTGACACTAAATGACTCTTTCACGGCATTGACGCCAGACCAATGAGGTGACTGGCCTAATACTGCCAGTGATACCACAGAACGAGCAGATATTCTGTGGTGACACTAAATAACTTTTTCATGGCATTGATGCAAGACCAATGAGGTGACTGGCCTAATACTGCCAGTGATACCACAGAACAAGCAGATATTCTGTGGTGACACTAAATAACTTTTTCATGGCATTGATGCAAGACCAATGAGGTGACTGGCCTAATACTGCCAGTGATACCACAGAACGAGCAGATATTCTGTGGTGACACTAAAGAGCTTTAGCAATACAGGGGCTGATGCTCATTTTATTGGAAATTAAAATGTACTATTGGGATTGAACACGAAACAAGATGAAAACACTTGCACTTTTAATCTCAAATACTGTTTATTAACTATAAATTAGTGGACTTCACAAGAGGAGATTTCAGTACTGTAGATCCTATTTTTTACAATTTTTTCTTATTAATTTTTCATTTTATTTATAAAAATTGACCTACCTAATCCCGACCTACTCCACGTAACGATGTGATGGTAAATCTGTAACCATGCATAAACCACGAGTTCACGTAGGTTAGTGGACTGTTTATAGGGTATTATTTACAATTCAATAACTAATTTATTTCAACTATAAACCAAATAAATGCATTTTAGTCGCAGTTTTTTTTAAGTGAAATTAATTCATTATACTGTATAGAAAATGGTATAAACATTTGTGATATTAAATAAATTTTTCTTATTTACTTTCAAACAGTCTTCGTACGAAAGATAACAGATAAAAATGTTCGATTTATGTGAATGAAATTTCCTGACTTGACCTCAGGAGTACCGACGAAGTTTGTTCTTTTATCTTTTAAAATAAACTAAAATCGTGTATCTCAAAATTATAAAATAAAACAATAAAATGCCTGCAGTATATCCAATAGTATTGCAAAGTTTTACTTGCCTTAAGTTTTCAAAGTAGGGAATGAGGGACAGTTAAGGATGACGCAACCACAATCCACCCTCTGGCTCTTCCAAGAACTTTACTTCCCTCCTGTATTCATTAAATGAAATAAATAAAAAAAACAAGGTTTTTCGGATAAACTATAAACTTTACGTTTCTCCTTTATTCTGATCACTCATCTGAGGAGGATAGGTCGATCTCAGTTAGTAACCAGACTACACTCGTGTATCCAACCATTCATATTCCCCTTATAATAAAATCTACCCGTCTCACATCTGAATTCGAAGTCTGAGAATGTATTTATTTATTGCTGGTCGCCATCTTGGATTTCATTCCCTTAAGAGCAATGTTAAATGTGACTTAAATACTTTTCAGAAAATTTTAATTTTTGCATCGTTTGCAAGGGCGAAAAAGTTACTATAGGCTATAATCCATTTCTACTTTTGAAAAGATACTGAATTTTAATTTATTAGTTTATAATTTTTATGAAATACAAATGAACAATCAAAATATAAAATTATATTACTAAAACAAGACGACGAGTTGAGTTTTTACTCCAACTTTGGACAAAACAAAGCACAAGAGATTTCGAACTTTGCCATACTTTGTTCAAGATACCACTGATTGAAGTGTCTCCCAGCCAAATCCATCCCGATACCATGACGCTCGCCCCTGGACGGCCACGATACATTGTCGTTTACCTTGAATCAGCTGTAACCGTTCAGATAGTGCCGATGACCTTGAAGTCACCTGGTGAGTGTCGGCGTGTTCGGCAAGTGTGATTCACCGACAAGCGGTTCCAAAAACAAAGACTACTAATCTGTACAGGTAGAACTGTGACGTCATACTGGAAATCCGGCTTACTCGTCATCAACAAGATATTGGAAGTTTACATTTATTAGGAGCATTTAAAATTATTTTGTTGTTTTTGTGATATTTACAAAGTCTTTAACTGTAATATAATTGAAGTACTAATCTTAGATATATTATTACCAACAAAAATAAATTTATTTCATTTAATAGGAATGTGATATTTACAAAGTCTTTAACTGTAATATAATTGAAGTACTAATCTTAGATATATTATTACCAACAAAAATTATATTTATTTCATTTAATAGAAATATCTGTGCCAGTAATTCGGTTAGTTTGTGAAGTCTACTACAACAGCTGATTTAAACTGCATTAAGTTTACATGGGACTAAACTAGCGCTCTAAAGTGGACCACAAAAACAGCTGATAATATGAGACAAAACATTTAACAGTGGATGAGATCTGTGTGCTTATAAAATAAGTGATTTTAGCCATTAATTAGTCAGTAGCGTAGTTGGTTAAAGGCAAAATTTATTAGCTACAGATTCTCATTTCTAACCCAATCAGTCAAAACAAATTTTGAAACGCATCAGCTGAAAACCACCGGCCATTTTCATGATCATGACTAACTTCCGCACAACCGAACCCTTCAGTTTCAGTACCCAGATGATATAATTACAAAGAAAATATTTAACAGTTTTCCTCATTTTCCACTACGAAAACGACCATATTATAGTTTATTAGTTATTTATATACTATGAAAAAGAAATACAACGAAAAAATGACAAGGCCTCTGCTCTATAAATACCTATCACGTATTGCAACAATACATAATAAAGCCTATTGGGTAATGTGATTTACGAAGACATCCTGGTTATTTTGTGTTAGCTAACTACAACTACTATAATGTTGGTACTAAACTGTTAAGAAAAAATGAAAGATAGTTAAAACACTCACTAGTAGAGGACGTCGTTGGCGTCATGACGTTCATATCGAACGGTCTTGCAGAGAGAACGGAGAACTGAGTCGCGGTAGGGAGTGAGAGACTCGAGTCCGTGCAGGCCGTAGTAGATGATCTGCAGGTCCTGGAACACAGTAACATTGTGTAGTGAAACTAAACGGAGAACTGAGTCTCGGTAAGGAGTGAGAGACTCGAGACCGTGCAGGCCGTAGTAGATGATCTGCAGGTCCTGGAACACAGTAACATTGTGTAGTGAAACTAAACGGAGAACTGAGTCGCGGGAAGGAGTGAGATACTGGAGTCCGTGCAGGCCGTAGTAGATGATCTGCAGGTCCTAGAACACAGTAACATTATGTAGTGAAACTAAACGGAGAACTGAGTCGCGGGAAGGAGTGAGATACTGGAGTCCGTGCAGGCCGTAGTAGATGATCTGCAGGTCCTGGAACACAGTAACATTGTGTAGTGAAACTAAACGGAGAACTGAGTCGCGGGAAGGAGTGAGAGACTCGAGTCCATGCAGGCCGTAGTGGATGATCTGCAGGTCCTGGAACACAGTAACATTGTGTAGTGAAACTAAACGGAGAACTGAGTCACGGTAAGGAGTGAGATACTGGAGTCCATGCAGGCCGTAGTAGATGATCTGCAGGTCCTGGAACAAAGTAACATTGTGTAGTGAAACTAAACGGAGAACTGAGTCGCGGGAAGGAGTCCATGCAGGCCGTAGTAGATGATCTGCAGGTCCTGGAACACAGTAACATTGTGTAGTGAAACTAAACGGAGAACTGAGTCTCGGTAAGGAGTGAGAGACTCGAGTCCGTGCAGGCCGTAGTAGATGATCTGCAGGTCCTGGAACACAGTAACATTGTGTAGTGAAACTAATCGGAGAACTGAGTCTCGGTAAGGAGTGAGAGACTCGAGTCCGTGCAGGCCGTAGTAGATGATCTGCAGGTCCTGGAACACAGTAACATTGTGTAGTTAAACTAAACGGAGAAATGAGTCGCGGTAAGGAGTGAGAGATTCGAGTCCATGCAGGCCGTAGTAGATGATCTGCAGGTCCTGGAACACAGTAACATTGTGTAGTGAAACTAAACGGAGAACTGAGTCACGGTAAGGAGTGAGATACTGGAGTCCACGCAGGCCGTAGTAGATGATCTGCAGGTCCTGGAACACAGTAACATTGTGTAGTGAAACTAAACGGAGAACTGAGTCACGGTAAGGAGTGAGATACTGGAGTCCATGCAGGCCGTTCAAGATGATCTGCAGGTCCTGGAACACAGTAACATTGTGTAGTGAAACTAAACGGAGAACTGAGTCACGGTAAGGAGTGAGATACTGGAGTCCACGCTGGCCGTAGTAGATGATCTGCAGGTCCTGGAACACAGTAACATTGTGTAGTGAAACTAAACGGAGAACTGAGTCACGGTAAGGAGTGAGATACTGGAGTCCACGCAGGCCGTAGTAGATGATCTGCAGGTCCTGGAACACAGTAACATTGTGTAGTGAAACTAAACGGAGAACTGAGTCACGGTAAGGAGTGAGATACTGGATTCCATGCAGGCCGTAGTAGATGATCTGCACGTCCTGGAACACAGTAACATTGTGTAGTGAAACTAAACGGAGAACTGAGTCGCGGTAGGGAGTGAGAGACTCGAGTCCGTGCAGGCCGTAGTAGATGATCTGCAGGTCCTGGAACACAGTAACATTGTGTAGTGAAACTAAACGGAGAACTGAGTCGCGGTAAGGAGTGAGAGATTCGAGTCCATGCAGGCCGTAGTAGATGATCTGGTCCTGGAACACAGTAACATTGTGTAGTTAAACTTTAGACAGGATACGAGTGTAAAATATGAAATCAGATAAAAGTTTAGCATAATCAACTACCAGAAAAAAATATGTTTCTCAAGTAGAAAGTACCACCTAGATATACTCCCCCTGAAAGGAAACGTACAACAGATTAATTAAAAAACAAAAAAAAAAAAGCAATTGAGAAGCAAAAGAAGCAGTATACCGGCGACAGTTACCGATATAAGCCATGAGTTGATTAGGCTAGGTTATGTTTTATAAAGATGATATCGGAGCGTACCCCTCTCCGTCTTTTTCTTCATCTCTCATTAACATGTCAATTTTAAATCTTCCAGCTCTCTCTAGCTCTCTAGTCGGTTGCGCTGCTCTCTGTCATTCTCTGTCTCATTCTTGGCTGCCGCGCAACAAGCTCGACCTCGCGGTGGCCGCGCCAAGGTAATCTTAGGTTTCCAACACTTAAAAATGAGTACCTCGTTTTTAATTCCAGATGTTGTAGGATCCGCTATATTTCAATAAAAAAAAAATGTTGTTGTGAACGTTCTCCTACACAACTATAACTAATAACCATAGTGGTGATTTTAGTTAGCACTAGTTTGTTGTGCGAGTTCTGTTGTACCGAATTTGTTTGGCAATACCAATGAAGGAATTAAGCACTTACTTCACAACTAGGGAACACCCCTGCACGATCCGCGTGCCAAACCCACCACTCGCTGCGCTCGTGACACCTCGACCTTCGGCCTCGGTATGTAACTTTTAAGTACAAATATTAGTGGTTAAACTGTATTATTTAAAGTCATACTATGTGATTTTATTTTCCGTAGCTCACTCACTGCACTTAATTTGCCTCCGATTTATAGTCTAATTTTTACACGTAATTGTATAGAGAAAACATAATATATAGAAGAAATTAATTAACTGTAAACTCTTAATCAATGGGATAAATGTTAAACACAGAAAATAGATATTACTATTTACTTACAAAACAGTTGTTATTAATTTACTAAAATCAACCCAATGTTATTCTTATGGAACAATATTTTAGGGGTGGTTTCTACCCCTTAGGAGGATTTTATTAAGATGAAAATGCTTACGTTTTCGTCTTTAGCTTACAACAAACATTTTTACCAAATTTTAGTTCTGTAGAAATACGGGAAGTGGGAGAGTTAGTGGTTTTTTTCTCTTTTACAGTATATATAGAGATGACAGATTTTTCTACGATTACTTTCGAACCAATTATCTGTCTCTTAGATATTCTGTAACTGCCTAATAACTGCGCATGCGTATTGGGATTACTTAAAGATGCTTACACACGGTCAAAAACGCGTGACCTCAAGCCAGTTTATGAGTTCTAATGGCGATTAATGAGGCTATAGCAAGCCGAAATACAAGCCCGAAATACCCTCCTTTGGAACCGGAACTAGTGAAGGCGGGAGGGAGGTGAGGAGACCCGGAAGGTAGGTCAGATCACCGTAAACAGCTGGAGGCTGGGGCGAGTGTCCGCACAAGGCCACCAGAGAGCGCGATTGTAGCGGCACATGATAAGTCTCGCCTCACACCTGCCATACACCCCACATGTGGTGCTAAACACCCTTCACATGGACCACTGCCATATAATGCATGTGTTAATAATCCGCATGGTATACTCTAACAGTCTTTGAGCTCGGTTATTTGTAGTGTTGCCAACTTTTTATGTTTACAGAACAGGATAATATCCAGAACCATAACATCACGAAGTAGTTGCATAGGGAAATGCGTTATTTGTTTTTGCCATAATTTAAAAACCTAGAAAGCGTAAACACGAATTATTTAATGTTGTATAATATTAAGTAAAGGCAAAATTTAATTTTAAGTTTAGTTTTTATTTAGTAGACTACGAAAAAAATACCTAACGAAATTGTTAATTTTAAAAATAGTCATACCGGATTCACTAAATTACGTTTCCTGCTTGGAACAATATGAGAAACAAAATCGTATGTAATTATAGGTCCCAAAATTGTCAGTCTGTCTGACTATTTTAAAGATATTTGTAAATTAAGAATCGCTTATGTTAAAATGTTAAAACTTGGTATTGGGGTTAGTAAAACAGTATTACCAATCTAATTACGTGATAATAATTTTACAATATTAAAATTTACAAAAGAGGTGCTACTTTAAATATTTTACTAACAAAAATTGAAGTCTCCCACAATTGTTACGATTAAAAATTAATTAAATAACAATTCAATTAGAAATATACCGATATTGTTTGTCAAAATTTAATCATTAAGAAAAGCATTTGATCTTTGTAGGGTATGCTGCACTTCAGCCAGGGCTGAGCTCACGAATTGAACACGCATTATTAATATCCATGAGTTAAAAAAATCTGTATATGCAGGCAATCTGTACTTTTATTCCTCTCTTCAATTTTTTACAACATAGAACATTCTAAATAAGCCGCCTATATCTTCTTAACATGTATCATGATTAGGTTATGATAGGTTAGGTTAATGTACGTTAGGTTAGCTTAAAAGTTGTGTTGGGTTAGTTTAGGTCAAGTTAGGTTAGGCTAACATTCAATAGATATATTTTATTAAACACAGATGACTTTTTATTTTTTAATGGGGGATAAAAATGGGGAGTACAAAAATTCACAGATGACAAAAATGGGGGAAAAATTGTCGAAATTTCATGAGGTGGTGCAATCGACTTTCCGCGAGTTAATTGTTTCCCAATTTTATAATCAAAATTAGTTAAGAGTCTGCAGAGGCTGTCGGCCATGTTGGTTTTAATCCCATAAGAACAATGTTATTTGCGAATCCATATTTTTTCGTTATTTATTGACCAACAGTTGTGTATGAGGTGTCATTTTAAACGTCATCATATTGCGCGTTGGATTTGTTTTTCATATTTTGAATACATACGCCTAATTTTGAAATATAGCTGAAAATTAAAGGATCAAACTAAATATTTTTTTATATTTTATTCTATACAAATAATTAGGAATTCGAAAAGCAATTCCAATGTGCAATTTCATTCTTAGCATGCATTGGAAAAAATGCATTTAAAAATAACTGTTAAATTTGGATACGCATGATCGTATATTCGGTTAAAAATAACTTTGTTCTTACGGGATTAAAACCAACATGGCCGACAACCTCTGCAGACTCTTGATGTATCTTCCCTCGAGACAGTAAAAATAAAAAAAGTAAAATATTTATAATTTTAAAGCTAAAAAAATACATTTTTTAACCTTTAAAATTATAAATATTTTTACATTTAAAAAATGAAAAACATCTTAATCCCTTCAGTTTGTGTCAATAACGTAGTTTTAAAAAATAAATTTGTACTTTGAACAGTTTTGTCTTCTAGTTGATTTAAATTAGCTAAATTCACCACTTCGTAAGGTAACAAGTTCAAATGTAGTGGTTATTTTACTATTATTATTTTTTTCTTGTCTCAAGGGAAGCTACATTAACTAATTTTGATCATAACATTGATAAATAATTAACTTGCCGAAACCGATTGCACCACTTTAAGAGGATGAATTCGTATTCTAATGACAACTACTGCATTTTTCGTCAGTCTAGTAGGCCTATGCTTACAACATGAGGCATGAAGTGATATAGGGCAGAGGGGGAGGGGGTGCCCTCCAGGAGAGATGGAAGTTATTTACGTCTGGAAGCTGGAGGTCGCTGAGAATCACGCACGGCTTAAGGAATTCCACAGTAGTAGTCCACTGGAATACAACTAGACCTTTCTTATTGATAACTGGACTGGTCTTTTTCAGCCAGTCACATATGTAAAAGCCGTGTTAAGAGTCTACAGAGAATGTCGGAAGTTGTAGGCCATGTTGGTTTTGATCCCATAAGAACAATGTTATTTTCGAACCGAACGTACGATCACGCGTATCCAAATTAAACAGTTATTCTAAACGGATTTTTCCAAACATTTGCATTTGATCAAAAATGAAATTGCGCGTTCAAATTGCTTTGTGAATTCCTAATAATTATGTTTATAGAAAAAATATTTAAAATATTTAGTTTTGAGCTTTTATTTTCACCTATTTTTCAAAACTAGGCGTGTGTATTTGAAATATAAAAACAAACCCAATGCGCAATATGATAACGTTTAAAAATGACACCTCATACACAACTTTTGGACAATAAATAACGTAGAAATATGGATTCGCAAATAACATTGTTCTTATGGTATTAAAACCAACATGGCCGACATCTTCTGCAGACCCTACATGAATGTTGTTTCATACATGACCTACATCATTCGTCAATCAAATTCGAGCACGTTCGTTATTGTCATCACATTCTCTGTAGGCTAAAGTTATTAAAGACACATATCCTAAAAGGTATGTTTCATGAAACAACTTATGTCATAAAATAAAGAAATTACGCATGAACTGTAACTGACTTGATAATTTTTTAGGGTGCTTCATTGCCACACTGGTTCACAGGAGACAATTGATCTAATAATTCTAAGACATACTTGTAGCTTAATAAACCAATATGTTTGTGCACTTTGCTGTATACACAATCTGTGATAAGATTGCCAAAATTGCAAACAGATTTCACAACCCAGGAACGTAGTCCTGTTCAAAAATCTAGATTTTATTTAATGACGATAAGGGCAGTTTCGCAGATAGTTTAGCCAGATTTATCATTCCGTGATAGCCAAGTGTTGCATCATTGACTATAGAAACAAGCAGACTGTCCACTCAGATGAGTCTCGTTAAGCCAGTTTCCATGTTTGGCGAAACTAGTTCATGTCCGGTCAACACAGATAGTGCCTGCGGTCTCCCTCTCTCTACATCTCTTCACCCCTCTCTATCTCTCTGTCTCTCTTCAACACACGGTGAAATGACTAATAGCTGAGCTAACTGTACGCTAAGCAGTAGTCCGAGCACTTATTTGAGACTAATCACCGTTAGATAGCATCCACACCAAATGCATTGCCTTAGACAGTCTTTTTATCTATTCGATGGTTGCATTTTTTTGCCTGAGGGATGTTTTGGACACCTAAGTTTAACTGGCCAGTGCTATTTGGATGTAGCTATCCGAGTGAGCATTCTAAAAAATAGAATAAATAAATTAAAAATTACCGTCTTAAAATAGTGAAATATGCAAATGACAACTGTTCAACACCTAAAGTCGTGCTATCCTGGATATATAAGCAGTACACTCGATATCAAATAATTTCGTCCCCACTTTGGACATGATTTGTTCTAAGTAACAGCGACGTCCATATTTAAAAAGAATCTCAATGCACTTCTCATTGACAAAGAATATTACAGTTTAGTGGAATATTTTAACAATATGTAGTTTGGTTACCAGTATAATTGATCACTAGTTTTTAATTATTAAATGTATTTATAAGCTCATTTGATTCAATTTAATGGTTGTTATGCAATTATTTTGTCAACAACAATAAAGAAGTATGATTTGATTTTGTTTCTTACTCAGATGTTACACCAATATTTACTTTCTTAATAGGCTGTTGAATTTCACAGGTAGCGCGGGTCTTCAAAATTACTTTTTATCCGTGCTTAAAGAAAGGCTGGAATTGCGTGAGGAACTTTTTATGAGGGGTACTCGTGCACTTACTAGTAGGCCTTCCACGTCAAGATTCTGCCTTTAAACCCGTAAAAGTGTCTCTAACACTAACTAAATCGTCCATATCCAAAATATAACAGTGAAACCTAGTTTAACCCTGAGCAACTTAAAATCCGTACATACAATACTAAGTAAACATAATATTTAAAGCACCAGAATGATGATCAATAATTTATTATGATGACACTGATATATCACTATAATACAAATTTGAAGTTATAAGGATCTGCCTGCATCACAACAGCATCAAATCACACATCTTTGGCGGAACTATTGAGTACATTCATAACGGATGCCACCGAGCATGTAGCGAATAAAAGTGATCTAGTTAGCAGAGAAAGTACACGAGTCATAGTGGAGAAACCATCCTATTCTCCACTGCCCTCTCGATCAAAACGAAATTTGTTTACACTTACAGGTATCAAATATTTTAAAGTATCAATTCCACATAGTTCGCTTTTATAAATTGAAATTTGTTTTACATTTAATTTTAATATTATTATAATAGTATGCGTGATATTAAACTAAATAGTGTATTTTTGATAAAAGTAGGAAGCAATAGTTAGAACGTTGCCATTTCTTACATAAGTACTGTACGTTCCAAATGAATCATTAATGCATTTGAGAATTATTAATGTCTTAAATCCAATGTGGGTATATCTTTTACGATAATCAGACATGTTTGAATACTTTGATCGATTCTGTCATCGGTCTAATCTGTGCTTTGTTTGAATAGTTAGCTTACCTGAATAAATGTATCTCTTATGATTTAAAATAGTGCCTTTATCAAAAAATAAATTACATGTGATGTTAACATTTTTAGTGCACATCTGAACACAACACAAATATCCAAACACATAATATTAAGACACGCGTCTGAATATCTTGAAAAGTTAGTAAGGTTTAGCATGAACAAATTTATTATGTTGCCTACGTTCTTCAACATTGTTCTTGTAAAAACACGTTTTATCCATTACCATGACGCTTTCTATTTAAACTGGTCTTTATCTGAGAAATTGTATTTATTTGAGTGGTTACTTGTTTTTAACACTGTTTTAATACAACTTTCATCAATAATCATTCATAATTCATTTTTGTCCAAATGGGTGGCGATCTTTTAGTCTTAATTTGTATCGATAAAAAATAGATAAATAAAATGGCACCAATACTATAAAAACACAGTTATTTAAATTTTATTAAAGTGTGAAATTGATGATTATTACTATGCATTTTAACTGTTTTGTTTATTAGCTCAGTATGGATAGGTATACTACTTTTGTAATAATGTATTAGTAACAAAGACTACACTCATTCATAAACATTTACCGGTATCACATTCATTTACAACCAAAATTTTCCCACATCTCTACGCACTAATAAAGATGAATAACGGGTTTCATGATATTAAAAAGATATTTATTGTTAATAATTCCTTTTTAAACATTTTTGGCAATCATAATAAATTAAATATTTTCATAAAACTGTATGACAACACAGAAGATTTAATGAAGTGCTCCTAAAAACGTGGTATAAATATTTAACTCGTTAATGCACATTTATATTCAAAATAAAACAATTCCACAATGCACACATTTACCATTATCACATCATTTTATTGTTATTTTATAGTTTCTCCATTTACTAAATTACAGATTTAATAACATCTAACATGCATCCCTAAGAATGCTGCAAGAGTCAGATTGGCGATTAGATGCAATCCTACTTTGTTACAGTATAACTAGGATACTGTACTTTCGTTGTGTTGGCAACGATGTTCCGACAGCAGCGGTTTCTCATGTCAAAGAATCATCTTCCACTTCCATTCGCCACTAATCAGAAGTTTTACAGCTGTGGATAATGGACATTCAACAGGTAAAAGGCGGGAAAACAATAATTTAGTGACATACAGTATTTTTATTAACAGAGTTATTTTAATACATAGCAGCAGTTGAAATTCTTAATTTGATCTTCAATAATGTTATATAAGCATTGTGTGTGATTAGGCCTGTGTTTATTTGCAACTAGGTTTTACCTATACTGTCAGCGGTAAGCTCTCTTACTTTACTTAAGAATTGCTTATATTCATTAGCTGCATTTAATTGGCTTTTATTGAATTGTCTGATCCAATCTTAATAATTCAGTGCATACTTCTGCAAATACAATTTCAGTAAATTAAAACGGCAAAATAAGTGTCATGATAACAGAAGTAAACAATTTTATTGGTCAGCTACTTCTTTGGCAGTAGAAAAAAGTATATAGCTATAAAGTTAGAAGGTGTTTAAGAAGTGAAAAGTTACCAAAGCAGTGACAGTATTTACAATACATAAGCCTAAATTACTTTTTTAGAAATAAGTTTATACAAATTCTTATAAATCAATATATATATACATATATTTTAACTGTTAAATTTAGGCAGTTAAATATATATATGTTCTAAGTTAAATTTAGGCAGTAATTTTTCTTCGATCGCTTTACTTTGTAATTTTATTTTGCTCTGTAATTTACACTAGTATTATCAAGAATGTAGGTTAACAAACATATAGTATAGTATTTAGGATAGGCTATCTTAAAGTAAATAAAATTTACCAAATGAAAGTTTCCATGGAAACCTGATGGCAAATAACACTCTTGATTCTATATGATAGGCCTAGTTAACACTAAGTTTACGACGATGTAAATAGGTACTTTTTAGAAATTACTATAGAAAAATTAAAGTAAGCCTAGTACAATGAATACGGTAACTACAAAATATAAAAAATACAATGTTAGTTTATATAAACCAAACCTTGAAATTTAACATGTTAATGCCACACGTCATTTACTAGGTCCAAATATGTTGCAATACAGCACATTTTTGTTAGCAAACAGTGTAATTATACAGCCACTACACAGATTATAATTATATACTGGCTAGCTCATTATTTAATATCAACCATTACTGTCTATTTATTACTATTTTTGTAAATGTTTTAATTGGAAAGAAAATGTTATTTTATAAGTTTTGGCTTCCATTTTTTCTTATTGACATATCAAGGTAACAAAACAAGATTTTACTTCTATAATTTTATATTTATTATTGTTGTCATATTCTTCAAATTATTTTTTAACCAATCGCTATTGTTTATTACGTTTAGCTATTCACCAAAAGTCACCATCGCCTTTTTTTTATAGGAATTTGCCATCTCTTAGAATTATCCTTTATGATTATTAACCAACATAATCAAGAGGTGAATAGAAATTGGTCTTGTAAATTGTATCATATTTTTTTTACACTTAAATGTTTCCAAATTACTTATATAAACTATTATATTACTATTCAAACTGTTATTATATTATTTTACTTATAATAATTTTATTATTTACCTAATTAAGTATTAACATTACATATCTAATAAACTTCAAGCTTTCATCTATTTTAGTGGTGATATTTGAAATTAGCAAATTATAAGGGTTATCAATGGCATATTGTTTTATCAGAGAAACTAAGTTATATGAAACATAATTTTGCAATGTTAATACAAAACAAACATCAAACATTTTCAGAATACATACATTTTTGAAATTCTTTAAAATTTGCCTCTAGCTAATGCAATCAGCGTGGGTAAATATTTTTACCTTTAACTGAGTTACTTCAGCCAATAATGTTAGTACTTGTTAAAAGTACTTACTTACCACAGTTTCTTAACTACTGTACTAGCTAATCAGACATGAAAAATATAGCTAACTTAAAGCACACATTTCATCAGTTTTTATTATTAGAACTGCAATCTCGAAAAAAAAAAAACGACAGACACAATAACATATAATCATTCTGTTTTAATATTAAACATATTTTCATCATGAAAATTAACCACCTGTTATTAGTAAAAAAAATCTCCGAAAGAACATGTAATTGTTTTTAGTTTTTTCTTTTTCAGTTCTGATATCAAGAATATAGATCTAGAGAACACTCCCAACTGTTGTGTAGTAACAGTGTAGTTTCTGAAAACTTCATTTTATATAAAAAGTCATTTTAGAATTTCAATTTTCTATAAAAGAACTATTTGTCTGAAACTAGTGGTTTCAATTTCTTAGTGTGTTTGTGGATGAAAGTTTGATTTATTTATTTATTCTTAAGACGTCGATCGTTAGGATATGGGCGAATATAGATTTTTTAAATTTGGTAATCAAACATTTTAAAGGATAACTCAACATAAATTAAAAATTATTTCCTTGAATTTCTTCGTTTTACCTATGCATTGCTTAATGCAGTGTGAATTTTATTTCTGCATGTTTTATAAGTTAGAGAATCGGACATGAGCCTTGATATGACTTTTGTCGATCTGAAGTGGTGAAAGTTCAGGACCACTGACCGAGCACTCATTAGTGAATCTAAAATACCATACACAGCTGATTTTCAGTAATTAAGAAACAGGGATCATGGTCAACCCCTTTAAAACATTTTTATATAATTTAATTTAGATTACGATTTAGATTTAGTTTTAAATTTCGACTAAGAAATTGGGACTTAAGTTGGCACATTCTAATGCTATATTGCAAAGCAAATACATATTCCTTGCAAGGAGCAAATAGGGACGTTATTTGGGGAGTGCAAAGATAATATTTACTGTGATTTTCGTAGAAGGTGAACAAATTTAAAGTGAATAAATTAAATGTAAATAGAGCAAACTTCATAAAAAATGAAACAAACATTACAAGAAGGAAAAGTGGCAGTTTTAATAACCTTACCAGTACTTTTAGTATAAACATTCCTTGTAAGACAATCAACAACTGTCCATTAAATAATAAAAATATTTATTTTCAGGAAAAGAAAATTATAAAAGTGTTGGTGCACTCTAAACTTAAAAGAATTAAAAAAATTCAGTGAAACAAAAATGACTGTGAGTATAGTAGGTTTATTTTAATTATTAAATTTTGTGCTATGAAGCTTTCATTAATAATTTAGATATTAAAAAATGTTAAAGACAATAAATAATAGTCCCGTAAGCCTTTACCAATGGATTAACAATAAAATAACAATTATAGGCTATATTAAGAATTTCAACATAAGCTCCTTAAATAACAATGCAATTTGAACTGTTTGGTAGTTTCTTATGTCCTTATCATTATAATATAAGGATATTATAATAAATGTAATTAAATGTGTGAGCATCTGATCGAGAATATATCAATTATCTTGCTTAATTTTCGGCTAACTTCTATTATTTTTAACTCTATAACACCTAATCTGAGTCCAACCCTTAGAATAAATATATTAAAAACTATATAATCTTTGATATAACTGTGAAAAGTACATGTGTACTGACAAAGATGAACTCCATACATTTGCTTTACATTTATGTATAGTGTGCAAATTAAAGGTTAACTCACATAGAGTTAAAAGGAGGACAAAAGTTCTTCCTTAAAAAAACTGTAAAAAAAACACAGCTAGGATTATATTTATCGCATATAGGGGTTCCACCGCTCAGCTGCTGTTCATCACTGTCGTGATTAACTATCACCTTTAAGAGTTCAACTTCCACAACAGTGTTTAGTAAAAAAAAAAAAAAAAATTACTGACTAACGAACTGTACAAGTTTGTTAAATTGATAATTATTGATTACATTATTAATTGTTATTTAAAAATTAAATAATAATTTAATTTAACTGTTCTTAGCTTGATTACTTAATGTTAATCAAACCAACCAATGGTCACTGCCGTTAATGAAATAGTAAATCAACCTGCGGCCCACTGTTATTCTAGTTGCCATGATAATTTTTGAATGGAATGACACAATGGGTGAAGAGGAGTTTTCCATCTCACTTACACCAATATAAAAAACACATATCTCTTTGCATCAATGCATTCAGTAGCTCACTTTTTAAGCAGCCTATCTAATTGTTCATGTCTGCAATTCCACACAGTTCAGACAATTCCACAAAGTTCTTCCTTAAAAAAACTGTAAAAAAAACACAGCTAGGATTATATTTATCGCATATAGGGGTTCCACCGCTCAGCTGCTGTTCATCACTGTCGTGATTAACTATCACCTTTAAGAGTTCAACTTCCACAACAGTGTTTAGTCAAAAAAAAAAAAAAAAAAAAAAAAAAAAAAATTACTGACTAACGAACTGTACAAGTTTGTTAAATTGATAATTATTGATTACATTATTCATTGTTATTTAAAAATTAAATAATAATTTAATTTAACTGTTCTTAGCTTGATTACTTAGTTAATCAAACCAACCAATGGTCACTGCCATTAATGAAATAGTGAATCAACCTGCGGACCACTGTTATTCTAGTTGCCATGACAATTTTTGGATGTAATGACACAATGGGTGAAGAGGAGTTTTCTATCTCACTTCCACCACTATAAAAAGCACATATCTCTTTGCATCAATGCATTCAGTAGCTCACTTTTTAAGCAGCCTATCTAATTGTTCATGTCTGCAATTCCACACAGTTCAGACAATTCCACAAAGTTCTTCCTTAAAAAAACTGTAAAAAAAACACAGCTAGGATTATATTTATCGCATATAGGGGTTCCACCGCTCAGCTGCTGTTCATCACTGTCGTGATTAACTATCACCTTTAAGAGTTCAACTTCCACAACAGTGTTTAGTCAAAAAAAAAAAAAAAAAAAAAAAAAAAAAATTACTGACTAACGAACTGTACAAGTTTGTTAAATTGATAATTATTGATTACATTATTCATTGTTATTTAAAAATTAAATAATAATTTAATTTAACTGTTCTTAGCTTGATTACTTAGTTAATCAAACCAACCAATGGTCACTGCCGTTAATGAAATAGTGAATCAACCTGCGGCCCACTGTTATTCTAGTTGCCATGACAATTTTTGAATGGAATGACACAATGGGTGAAGAGGAGTTTTCTATCTCACTTCCACCACTATAAAAAGCACATATCTCTTTGCATCAATGCATTCAGTAGCTCACTTTTTAAGCAGGCTATCTAATTGTTCATGTCTGCAATTCCACACAGTTCAGACATGCAATACGTCCAGTGTAAGAATACGGCAGTCATTATGGTCTCCACTCCATAACACAATCACACACATGCAAGGTAATTTATGCCATCCTAGTCATAGGTCTCATTTACCCCCACAACACCAATCTTTCCCATCATAAAACGATTTTATTTTTTTTATGTCATACTAAACTTGTTTGGAGTTTAATCATTCATTAGTTACAACTTATTTAGTTAACTGTTGTTTTATAAAAAAAATTATAGAAAAAATCATATTTATACTAAACAAAAAAACTTTTACCAGTCACTCGTGATTTGGTACTAATGTTTTAACTTTCTATAAAGCTCGAGAGCTAAATTTTTGTGGCCAATATATGTGTTTAAAATGAGAAAAACAGGCTAGTCAAATATCAATTGTTATTTAAAAGTGGCCATTGATAAATGTTTCCATTTTTGTTTCATTACATTTGTAAGAAAACAGTGTTTGACACAAAAAGTCTGTAAATACTTAAGTTGTAGAAAAACTTACCAGTGATTTGAAACTGATGTGCTGCTTAAAATGTTAAATGTCAAACGGTCTCAGGAAACTAAAATTAAATTTTAAAAGGCAGCTTAAAAAATGATAAGGCCTCCAAATGATAGCTCCCAGTTATTCTAGTACTAGTGTACAATGAATACAGAAACCAGGATGTGGTTGCAACAGAATTGTTTTGTGAAGGTGTTTTTGTGAACAATTTTGTAAAACCAATAAAACAGTTCCATGTTTGGAATTGATTTGCACTCTAGTAAGGATAGGGTAGCATTGGAGGAGGAGGAGCTGCATGATGCACAATTGACTTGTGGATGCCAACATCCATGAAGGAAACCATGCACTCCGTTGCATTTTAACAAGTAAAACAGGCAACTGCTACTGAATAAACATGATTGTCAAAACATTTCGAATACAGTGATAGTGCTGGTTAGATATTCTTTGGTCTTATTCTTTCATACAGTGTATTATTGGTTAGGTAATTTTTAAAATAATAGTAAGCATTCATGACTTCTCGTTTTTAATTTTAGTAACACGTTAAAATTTGCTGCCCCTAACAACTGCCGCTCTTGGCAGTTGCCTAAACTGCCTTAGTGGGCAGTAAAACCTATGGCTACTTTAATTGGACAGATTTAAAATTCATTCTGTTCATTGATTTTTAGGATAAGGATATTGAACATATTGGTTTACATGATCTGAGCCAATTTTCTAGGTACTGCAAACTGATAAATCAAGAATGGTTATGAGTTTTTTTAACAGTAGGGGAGTGGAAATAAATTACCATGTTTCTGGATATATTCTACCCTTTGTCTCTTTCTAAAATCTCCAAGCCAATCCACTGTCTTCTAAACTTCTGGGTGGTTACTGATAATTTAAAAGATATGTTCTGCTCCCACATTTTATTTGGTCACAAATTCTACTTGTTTAGATAACAATGGTCAGTTACTTCTTACATATATCCTTCTTCTACACAACTGTCAAGATCGGATAGTCTTCACTCCTGGTTCTGTGATTTGTTGTATATTGTGTGTATGCTATAGTGTATTGTAATATATTTTGTATCTGGAAATATAATAAACAGTTTCACATGCATACATGTGGGAGTTTTGCTAGTTTTCAGTTTATGCTGATTTATTTAGATTTGTTACTGGTCTTGTATTGCATTTTTGGCAGACTTGCTGTACTGTGGTTAGTTTTATTTTATTTTAATAGTATGAAGGATGTTATGTTTGATGTCAGCGGCCTGCAATTGTTTTGAAAATGGTTTTGTCAATGATGTGAATAGAGGGCTATCAGCAGCTCCCTATCGCAACCTCTCTACCATGGCTGATGTGCAACATAGCTACTCCAGATACAAGACGTAAAGAGGCATTGCTCAGAGAGTTGAAAAAGATTCACTTCTATCTACTACGATTCTCCCCATTTTGCAAGATATCCCGCAATGTACCAGACGACTTAAATCTAGAATACCATGTGGCTTCCCATTAATCTCAAACAAAGTTTCACCAAAAACCAACTAGCCGCTAACTTGGGATATGTTTGACGGTCAAAACAAGTTTCTGGTATCTGACCCTATGACTGTCATCAGTAGAATGAACCTTCCTCGTTAGGAGTGGACTATATGTTGAGTCGCTTTCACATGGGTGTGAGAATATGCAACTACTAGAAATATAAGTGGAAATGGTAAATGATTAGTTATGTGTTTGGGGAGCCAACATTCAAATTATAGATCATGTAGTTGATCATTGTCCATTGCATTATTTTCAGGGGAACTAACTGGTTTTCATTTAATCAGAGATGCCGGAGTTGAATGGTTACGAAATCTGAAATTAGTTATGTGAGTGGAGATCAATATTTTAAACATTAAGACACAAGTACCTTGAACTTTAGATTTAATTTAATTTGTATTTTTAACCGTCAATCTAATTTTGAATTTCAGTCCTCCTCCTTTGTTTCGATATTTAGCTTTAAAAGCCATACAGTGTATGTAATGATGCGAGTAGTTTTATGTAGTAAGGTTTTTTTACAATGTATTGTCTGTTCCTCCCTAACTATTCTCCATTATATATGGGAAGATGCAAAAAATATTATTATCTATTTATTTTAGCTACGGTTATGTTTGTAATACCTCCAATGCTTCTTGTTATAACAGAGCAGTCAATTCGTTTTTATGGCAGTTTTCAAGGTGTGGTTGCCAAGTTTCCGTCCAATGTGAAATAGTAAAAAATTTTGAAAATAAGGATTTTAAGATGGTATTAGTGTTAGCTAAACTGTTTTGAGTTGTTTTGGATTTGTTGATGTTTGTTTAGCTGTGTTAGTTGAATTTCTCTATGTGAATCTATGCTGACTAACAATTCTCTTTTTGTAATTTGCCTTTTCTCATTAAAAAAACATCAATTTCTTTGAATGTGATCTTTACAAAACAGTTTATTGAAAAATCTGTGAAAGTCACAAGGTTGCTATCTTGAGTTGTACTTGACTTACAATGTACTGTAGGTTATAAGATATTTATTTATTGACAATATTCTTTGCACAAACCTTAATACTATTTTTTAATAAAGATATATAAAAGTTATTGAGGTGTTTTTATTGAATTCCAGTTTCCACTTATTATACTCACATTCTCACACTGTATTCTGCAGCTGTTCAACCTAAATCTACTATCAACATTTTCAAAGCAAAATAAACTGTCTCTTTTGTTTTCCATCAGTGACCACCTAGTTTGTTTGGTCTTGTACCAGTCACTACATTCTCTATTGTGATATAATTACTGGCCTATTTAGTGTACACTTTCTATTCTCCAGTACCTTCATGCATATCATTAAATATCATTACTGTGGATCTTGTTTTTTATTAATTCTTGACAACTTTTTGGATGAGTATAAAACTACCCAAGTATAGTCTCTTATGCGTTGCACGTTGTACAACCTAATATTGGCCAAGAACTATTCAATCAAATCAAATCTCTTTATTTACAGTGTTATACATGTTTACTCAGAGCACATCTAAATGTTTAATATTGAAAATAAAAATACTTCTAAGAACTGTCTTCAGATAAGAAAACCAGTAAATATAATAAATACGTCAATATTAGTGTTAAAGATGTAAAACATTAATAAAACTCATTTTAAGGTGGCCTTTTCCCAAACAGCCAAGTCACCGCAGGGAAGTCGACAGTCCTATAGTAGCAATGTAATTTCACCGTCAGCAGGCCTAAACACGATTTCCTATTTCAACTGTTCGGTTCATGCAATAATGAGTTATAGTGAACGTTGTGTAATTATTAAAGGCAGCTCATTCTAGTGGATCATAGGTTGATATTATTGTGAGTTTTCCTTATAAAATCGCCAAGAAAGAGATTTGAAGTTTCACAAATTTAACTGTGAAAAAAATATAAAGATACTCAATATTTTATAAAGGCCAACTTACAGTCCAGTGGAATCGTGCTTCACGTATAAAATATCCTAGTGTTATGATACGATCATTATTACGGACCGAATCAATGAAATAGAAACCCATATTGTTCGCCGAGGGAAACGGCCCCCTTAAAAGTATTTTTTAATCACACTAAAAAAATGGGTATTGGAAGAGAACTTAAAAAACATAACTATTCAATATCAGTGACATTTGAGCCTGGGGACTGCAAATATTTACTGCAAGAAAAGTCTGACTTGGCCACGATTTAAAGCTTTTCAGGTTGCATTTTAATCAAAATTAAAACAATATTAAATCAGTCAGGTGATTGTTCAACAAGTTGGCTACCAAGCTCTAAACAACATCACTATGTATCTAGCAACTACTAGTTTAAAATTAATTAAATACATCAAAATAATTATTGTTAAGCTATTTTATAAGTTACAATTCTATATTTTAAAACTATTTTTAATATAAAACAGTAAACTGAATACGTGACAATTCAGATGTTTAGATTATAAACATGCAAAAGCAGAATGCTATTATGTGATAGAATTAAATAGTTTTCCTTTTATGAAACAAATTAAAATTTTCATCATATTATATTATTTATATGATAGGATTTAAATAAAGAAAAGAAAATTTTTAAATTGTCAAATCTAATCTCTGACGCTAGTGAAGAATATAAATTTTTCATATTTACTCAACCTCAATCAGTGTTTTGCGGCATGCTAACTGATTTTGCACATGTGAATGTGAGTTAACATTAACCTCAATAACTTGCAATATGATGTACCTGTCTTGACGTATGGATATAGGAGTAAGGTTATACATGAAAATGAAGTAATGTTTCTTATTCTTTTAAGCATGTAAAAACTATATATCGATTTTGACAGTGTTTGCAAATGAATCCTGATGTTGATAGGTTTTAACATATTCCCATTCTGGAATCACTAACCCATTTCAGTACTGAGAGATTAATTCAACTTTAAGATGTCATGCTATCCAATGCATATATATGACACAACTGGATTTTATATTATGTGCAGTTAAAATTATAACAGCTATTTAGTGTTATATTATATTTTAACATATATCTTCACAACAAACTTTTAACCTGTTGTCTTTCGTAAATACCACTTTAATCGATATTACTTAGTTACATCAGCAATTAACAATGTTATATATTTAAGGTTATATTTAAAGTCAACACATGTTAAAACGTTGATAAGAGTGGTAATAATAAACAACTATTATCGTAGGTAGCACAACAGTTATAAAAATATTGTAGGTAGCACACAGGTGAATTACTTAAATTTATATTAAATTAAACCTATCAGTCTTGCAAATGGATAGTAATTTAAAAACTAAAATAAGCTAAAATCTACAGACATCAGGGTTAATTAAAAAAAAACAAACTCAAAATCAGTTTGATAGTTTTGGATGCTCATGGGGTGAAGAAATGTATCAGTCGTGTGTTAAAAGAATAAACAAATAAATATCTCTTTTTATCCTATATGTTTCAATATCATTCCCCTCATTTCAAAACAATTAGGTGAGTAGTTTTGAGCGCACACTATGGCAACAAAAATTTCTAAATTATTACAAACAGTTAACAAAAGTTAAGAGTAAACTGTTTACACGAAATAAATTTACTTTTTATACTTTATTTATTTGTTTAATTTTGGCATTTTATATGTTTTTGAGATGCATTGTTTTCACTTTAACTATAGCACTATTAACTAACATGCAAACAACATAAATGAGTGAAATCAACAAAAATTTCTAAAAAGTGGCAAGATTATGCTTATTTTCAAAGGAGGGAAGGAAGAAATTGCAATCCTCAGACCCATTTGCTTACTGTCATCTTTTCAAAAATATTAAAAACCATAAATAAAAAGATTGATTAGGTTTGTTGAAAATTATACTCGTATGTTCTCGGATTACCAACATGAGTTAAGAAAAAAACAGACAGCCATACTGCTATGGTGACTCAGAGTCAAAGGGTTCAGACTATGCAGAGTGCAAGGTCCAAACTCCCCAATTGAGCTAATGGTTATCGGTCAGTACTTCACTTGTTGAATAAAGTTCGGCAGAGTCTTTAAGCACATGTGAACTGGCAAGAGAAGTTAAAAAAAAGAAATTAGAAATGAATTATTTATTACAGGTGGATAAATGTCTATGTCAGGTCTAGGAAGGACATTGGTTTGATGTGTGGTCTGTCCTTGGCTACAGCCTAACCAAAATATTGTACAATAGCTGATAACTGTCAAGGTTTGTTCATTTCCTTTATTGAAAATAGACTGAAAGAAAATTATTTAAGTTAGTTGGAGAACAACTTTTCAACACTCATATGAATGATATCAAAGTAAATAAAAAAAAATAATAATAATTAAAAAAGATATTAACATAAAAAATAAATATAAATATCTCAGAAAATATCTTACTGTATGCTGATGACACACCAATTAATTGTAAAAAGGCAAACACAAAACAATGATCGATTTTATTTTTTAAAGAAAATTCTCTTTTTTTTAATCAGTTTTTATCTCTTATGTGAGAAAATATCTTACTGTGTGCTGATAACACACCAATTAAATGTAAGAAGGCAAACACAAAACAATGATCAATGTTATTTTTTAAAGAAAATTCTCTTATGTTTTATCGGTGAATGTTTTTGCTATATTTATTCTGTGTATTTATTATTTATAATGAGTATTAATTTGTATTTATTACATACGTTTGTTTGCTCATTTTTCAGTTTTATTTTAATTTAGATTTTAGTTTTAAGATTTACATGTCACCTTTTATTTAAAGACACTTCAGTAAAATAGACAAATTAAATGTAATGTGTAAATAAATGAATGATTTTACATTTATTTAAAGTTTTCATTAACTTTTTTTCATAAACTTAATCTTTTTTAGCATTCTGAAAATATTATATATTATTTTTCTAATTATAATGATATTATTTTATATGTTTTGATAAAAATCTAGCATTGCAGAGAGCGTCTTTTTGTTTTTTAAATGTATGCGAGATTCTAAATAATGATGTATTTTTTGTTAATAATGTATTATAAAACTGGCCACACTACTCGTTAAGTAGTCAGTCAATTTCCAAGTTTGTTAATTGTTTTTTTTTTTTTTTTTTATTGTATAGTGCTGTTGGAAATAAATCATTTATTCATAATGTTGGTGGAAAAATTCAATCAACAAAGAGCAACAAGCATGGGCTTGCTATCCATGTAATCTTCCGAACTTACAACAGGACAAACTAACAACAATTATAGTAGCATTTATATTGTTTAATTAGTGAATTATGGATGCTGCTTTGAGAAAAATAAACTTAACAAAATTTATATTCATACTTTTATCTATTTTTTTCATTATTGTCCCAGTAATTTTAAAAACGATATCTACTTAGGATTTAAATAATTATTTAAGAAAATATTAATTTCACTCACAAATCTGACATAATTTTACATGATTTTTAAGTGTGTTTTGCAACTAATGTATCTAATACAAACTATTGTTCCAGGTTTTTTATACTGATGTCAGGTTTGGAACTTGGGCAGAATTAAACTTATCTGAATGTGATTATGAATAAAGTGGAAAAAACAGAAAGTTTTATACACATAAACCCGCAGCGTGGTCGAATTGAGGTCAATAGCTTCTCACCGATTGTAATAATGAAGAAAATAAGGCTTCAGAGGTCTGATAAATCAGTCAATGAGCTGGATTGTCTTCCAGAAGTTGCAGATGAAGATGTTCCCACTCAAGGAGTTCCCATTAAGGAAGATGAATCAAAACTGTTGGGACATGAACTGAGTTTCATACATACCATGAATAAAGAGGATCGAAATGCCCATATTAAAAAATGTCTAGAAATGAGTTTAGAGAACAAAATCACTCCAAAGAACGCATTTGCACTTCAGCTCATTGACTGTATGAGTTTGTTGGTCCAGGAAAAGCAAGACTTTTCAAGAATGGCTTGTACATTGGATGCAGGTGCTAAAATATATTCAAACCGGGTGGATGCCTTACATCAGCAGGTGGTAAAACTAGCAGATGAAGTGATTTTAAATGAAAAGAAAAAAAAAGAAAATCATCATAAAGAGGATGAGTCTGAGATTATGACGAAAGAAAAAAGAAAAGAAAGGAAGAAAAACATAATTGTGTCTTCAAAAAGTTTACAACGAAAGTTGAAAGGGAAAGATCCTAGGAGTAGATTCGTTAAGTTGGAAGGATTGCCTGGGTCAATTACAAATCGGGCTAGGAGAGATCCTAAAGACTTGTCTTACTCCTTAGAAAATAACCTACCATTCTGGAAAAACTGGGATCAATATACACCTTTAAGGACTGGAGGTACTGTGCCACTACCAAATATAAAAATACTGCGTGAAAAAGAAAAATCAGTGGATGGGATAGAACCTCTACTAGAATATCAAAATCAAGATGAAAGTAATAATTGTATGATTAATGAGCCAGTGGGGTTACAAGAGGAACATTCAGAACCATCTCAAGGGTCATTTGATTGTAATGAACCTGATGAAGATTTTTTAAATGATGATTGTATTAAGGAGGAAGTTGAGCATAAATTGAATGAAGACAGAGAGGCTCCTACGGAGGAAGTGGAAGTGGTAGCAACAGCGATGAGACGTTTGAGTTTCGGATCAGAAGTTAATGGCACTAAAGGCACAGCCTCTTGTAGGTTAGAGGCATTAAAGATACTATTTAAAGAAGCAAGCGATTACCACTACTTAGACATAAAAAATGTTCACTACTGGGCAGGCCCTGAATTCTGGAAACGCTCAAAAGTTGGAGTTAATGAAAAAAAGAAAATTTTAAGGCATAAGAAGACCCCTGGTGAAATTTCATATGATTGTAATTCAAGCATGATAGAAGAGAAGTGGAGTTCGCTTTTCAAGAAGAAAACTGCATTGACAAATAGAACAATTACTGGTTGGAAAAAAAACAAGCTCACTCTTCCTATGGACTTAAAAGTAGAGATTAATTTATTTTTTGAGCTATTTCACTTATCTAACTATGATGGTTCTGATGAAAATTCACAAGGAACAATTAAAGAAATAGATTCATTTGGTGATGTAGACGCAGAAGAATGTTTGAATGGGCATAACAAAAGCATTGACTTTCAACATGACGATGTCCAGGAATTGTCAGGTTCTTCGACTAATCCAGATCCCCTGAACTCTAGCTTTTATGATGGAGTACCAGGTCAATCTGACAGCCCTGGCAATTTAGACAATCTAAACTCGGCATTCTACGATAAAGGTATGGTTGCTCAGTCAACTAGAGAAGTTAGTGATAAGAATGATCTGGGTAGAGTTATTGGGGTCCATCTATCTCCAAACCACGAAAGCTCCTTTGACGAGACTTCACTTGTCCCTGCTCCAAAGACTGTGAATTTCCAGCCAATCAAGTACTCTGTAAGACCTATCCAAGTGGACATGAAACATTTAAAAGAGACTATGATGAGTGTCATACAGGAGGAGATCGAAAAAGATAGGCAAGAAAAAATGGCTGCTCCCTCTAATTCTAATGCTAATTTTCCAATGATTCCAGAAACAAAATTCAGCCAAGTCTTTAAGAAGCTCCCAAAAAGACTTGAACAAGTAACTGCCCAAAATCTATCAATTGCAATGGCCTTCCTAGCTCTCCTTACAGTAACTAATGAAAACAATCTTCAATTGGAGGACACTGTAGATTCTGATGTTATTATAAGATTAGAAAATTAATTATTCTAGTTTTCTTCATTGTTTTTAATGTTTAGTTTTCTCTTTTTCTCAATAATTAGAAGGAAAATGTTACTACATTTTATCTAGATTTAGTGTTATAGTTCCTAAATTTGTTTAGTTGTTTGTAAAGATATTTATTTTTGTCTAAAATAAAGACCAGTTCCTAAAATGATCAAAACTGACATTGGCGAACTTTAAATTTGTTTAAATTTTTTAATTAATTGTAAAATAAAAATAGTTTGATGCTAGTCAAAATAAAATACCTATTAGTTTCTATAGTTCCTGTGTTTTAAATTAGTTAAAGCAATATGTTTTAAAAATATAACCATATTCATGTGATTCTGCAACAACAATATTGCACATTTTCAAATTAAAATGAGCTAGAACTTTTATTCCAGACTGATAACATTATAAGCACAAGGATTGTTCAAATAAACAATTTAAAAAATTGTTTTGTGATAATTATTACAAATAATTATGCTTAAAAAGTAGTAATATGTGATAAAAGAATATGCTATAATTTTATAAATTTTAAACCTGTTAAGCAATTAAATATTTATATTGATTGAGTTGATTTATTTTTTCACTGACTACACCTTACTTAAGGTATTTTGTTTGAAATTTTTAAATTGTTATTCATATGAAAAAGTAGCGTTAAAAAAAGTATAGGTACAATTGAACTAATATGGTAATAAAACTCAAGATGAGTTTTAAAATTTTGACTTATAATATTAAGCATTTTACAAGTAGTTATGTCAGTTCCTCCATCAAATCGTACCCATGTACAGTAGTAATGATCCTCCGCTCACCCATTCACACATTAGTGAAGACACTCCAACCTACCTACACATTTACAGTGTGGGTGGGGTATTTAGTAGTCTTATAACAATATCTAATAGAAATTAATTATTGTATACGTATGCAGGTGAGAAATTAGGGATGCTGTATATTATATTGATAGTAAGGCAAACATTTTAACGAATTTAAAAAATATCTATTATCTTATAATACAAAGAAACATGCTTGTTCTAACAAGATAAAATCAAATATATTCATCCCAATGAATTGCAAGCAGCTTTGTTCAAGGAGAAACTTTCTGAACTAAATTTGTATTATTAAACGGATAACAGTTTAGGTTTATATGAATATTACCTGCAAGTTTCGGCGGTCCGGATTCTTGCACAGTGCCCTGATGAAATGGGGGTCTATATAGTCCGTCATCGCTCACTCATGAGCGACATCATCCCCATCACTCCATCCTCTTGGCTCAGGAGTCGCTACAATATCAGGTGAGGATCACATTGACGCCTAAACTAACCACCTGCCCTTAACGTGGAAATAATAACAGTAAGTAGGGGTTAACTGCTTTAAGTAAATTAGCAAGTGTACGCCTAGAGAGGAATAGTAAAACAAAATTATGTAGCAGGTGCTGGTGACTGTACTCAGGCAGGAGTTGAGTTATTAAAATTACCTTTCTTTTAAAACTGTGATAAATTTAGAGTTCTTTAAGAGATTAGAGATTTTAATTTGTTCCTTCAAACAGTGAGTTCAATATCAGAAATCATACGCCTAAAAAATAGTACAACTGTTATTTACCAAACTAACGTTTTTGATCAAAATACTGCCCTATTTCTGTTTGAAAATACTGTGATAATATTTTTTTTATATATATAATATACTGAATATTTTTATAAACGATGTCTGACATTACTTGTAGTCAAAACTACAACAATCAAAATACCAAGATCTCAGAATTCACAGTAGGGAGCATTGGCTGCTCAGACTGGTACTTCATTCATAGAATAAAGTTCCCGCACAGGCCTGCGGCCCATGTGAACTGGGGAATGAAGTTAAAAAGCATTGTAACATAAGGAATAATAAAAACAAGTAATCAAAGTATGAGTTCCTAAAAGAAGTAATCTTTTTTATTTTGAACTTAAAATATCATTAGCACATACTATCATTTTTAATTTCATAAGTTAATTGTAAAACACTAAATAAAAATTGAACATAAGGGTTGATATTTTTCCATCAACTCTAGTTTTATGTCAATATAGATGTTATTTATGTAAAAAAATATTAATATTATCCTGCTAATTTAATCGTAAATACAGCTGTTTAAGATCAGGCCGCAAGGACCTCAAAGCATTCATAAAGAACAAAAACCTTATTCTTGAACAGAAAATCTATGTCGAAACCTATCTAAGATGCAATACAGCCACACAATGGAATCGACAACTAGCGGCCCATGGAAATCTTACCTCTGTACTCAAAACAATGGAATGATATAAAGAAATGGCGGTTTGAAGCGATGTGTTATCACGGAAGTTGTCGGAAGCGACTCCTGAGCCGAGACAAAGGCCTATTGTGGTGCGATGGTGGCTGACATGGAGGTCGACTGCACTTCACGCGCACGCACCTGGAACACAAAACATGGAGGTTACTTAAAATTGACTATCAAAGTAACAAAACAAAATATGCAAAAACGGAATCTTAGATGAAAACTTTAAATTTGATTACTTTAAATTTAAATACTTTAAATCCATTACTTTTTTGCAAGGAAGCAAAAAAGGACATAGACTTTATGTCCTCTCATATAGTAAATTTAACTTTCAACCCTAGAGGCGAGGGTAAGGACAAACCCATATGTTGCAAAACACGATGAATTCATAAAATCATAAAGATTTGGGCGAATATGGATTTCGAATGATAAGCTTATTTAGTCTTTGTTACAAATTAATTGAGGTCAACTAATTACACAATTGATAGATAAATGAACAGCCTGTGGTTATCAGCTGATCCTGTTCACAATTTGTTTGACTCTGATTATTGGGATTTAACTGACGATGAAAGGGGTTTAACTGACCATGCTACCAGTGTTCCAATGAAACGCTCTGTTTAGCCAGGATGTGGAATGGTAATCTAGTGTTTTAGTAGATATATAGATTAGTTACTCATATTAAATAAACAATTACTGGAATTATTTAGACAATATAACAATGAGGCCAAAGTTTATCACTACAGGCCCTGTCAAAGGTGACTAACAAAGACCAATTTAGGGATTAAATAAAACTGAAACAAAACGAATCGTAGATTTTTTATATGTACTCGTATATCTGTGTTTTTCTTATTTTAATATTAGACACAAATTTAGCTCTATTATGGTAAAAATATTATGGTTATCCATTTAGTCTAACGGGCAATGGAACACTTAAATATATAGCATATAACACTCTGAAATTGAACAGGTAGGTTAAAAGAAAAAACAAATAATAAACTATGAAAAAGTATATTATCATAAACTATAAAAGCATGATACAACAAAAATTACGCCACGCTGATAAAAACTATCCCAACAACCAAAATCAGCCGGGTTGACACAGTCAAAGCTGACTAGGACCAAGATGACTTGTACAGGTAGACTTGTATACTAGTAGACTAGATGCTATTAAAAATGGCGGATTTAGTGTTGAATGGGATTGATGCTATAGCAGAAATGCTTATA
Organism: Stictocephala bisonia; assembly: GCA_035578905.1. Taxonomy (NCBI): domain Eukaryota; kingdom Metazoa; phylum Arthropoda; class Insecta; order Hemiptera; family Membracidae; genus Stictocephala; species Stictocephala bisonia. Next base: position 7,791,288 of record JAQJVL010000007.1, read on the forward strand.
CTTGAGTTAAATGAGTGCAAACATTGTGTTAAAGGTCGGAAAAGAAAAATTTGGATAAGAGACTGAATTTTGAGACGTTAATTAAATTCTGAGAATTTCCTTAGAGAAGTGGAATTTGAAGGCCATGTAACTTATGACGTCCCACAACACTTCCTCAGCCTCGTATAACTCTAAAAATCTAATTTTCTGCCTCTCATTCAACTTCTTAGATCGTTATTTTTTAACCTCACTAACATTCGCCGTCATTTTAAAATAAAAAATGTAAACAACAAGTTGACTAGTATCCTAGTGAATAGAGCATTGTCCTAGTCGGCTGGGACCAAGTGGACTTGGATCAGCTGTTGACACGGTAGTAGTAGCTTCCAAGTAACGTCCTATGGTTCCAGTTGACTAGTATCCTAGTGAATTGTCCCAGTCGGCTAGGTCAAGTCAACTCATACAAGTAGACTTGCATAGTGAATAGAGCATTGTCCTAGTCGGCTGGGACAAAGTGGACTTGGATCAGCTGTTGACACGGTAGTAGTAGCTTCCAAGTAACGTCCTAGTTCACTTGGTCCCAGTCAACTTTGACTGTGTCAATCCGGCTTTATAAATGGTTTTAGTTAGACCTGCGCATTAAAATTTCAAAAATTAAATTTATATCGATACAATAATTCATAAATAACTTTATAAATGAATAAACGAGTTTGATCAATATTGAACTTGTATAATTCTACAAATTCCTGCTCGTGAAAAAGAATATGTCCAAATAGGTAAAAATATTATCTGTCCAGAAACCCCTAAATCAAAACTACCTAAAATAAAAATAAACCCTTGCGTTGCTCTAGTTGTCTAATATCTATTATATTCCTAATGAGCCTAGTTCCAAATATTTTGAAAAGAACTAGTCTTCCAACAAACAGCCATGAGTGCCTGTGGTAGAGCGGTTTCTGACACATCTGTACTTAAAACGACTTTTGATCTTGTTTATATGTCTGTTATGATTGTACGATGTTGCGTACGAAATCCAACCGGATGTAGGTTAGGAAAGCCGCGCTCGGACACCGAACTCGGAATTGTGTGGGATAACAGAAGTGTCAGGCGTTGGAGGTTAGACTACACAACTCATCATTATAACTGCTGAGACTCAAGTGGCTTTATTTGCACCGTCAGGTTGGCATGACAAAGCAAATAAAGTCAGACTGCCACTCAGGAGTCTCCAGATTTACAAATAAGTAGACAGATGTATTTCTTAATAACAGTAGGGATTACAGAGATTGCGAGGGACGTTTTCAGAGTAGGCGGAGTTGGATATATGTCCTTTTTTATTAAGAGCTTACAGAGGTAGTTGCCATATTGAATGTACAGTATTTCCTTTAGAACAATGTTAGTTGTGGAACAGAACTATGACTTAAATATTTGTCAGAAAATGATAATTTTTACGTCATTCGAAACAGCGTGATAGTTACTAGGGAATCCACTTGTTAACATTTTTAGTGTTAATTTGCATTTTCCTAAAAATCATAAAAAATTAACTAACATTTAATATTTATTTTATCACAAATCAATATTTTCTTTAGTTAAAAAGTGGATTCGCTTGTAACTTATAACCTTCATTATGTTATTACTTAATTATACGTTCTTGTTAACTATGTAAAGATTATAAATTTACGACAAATCTTTTAAGCCACAATGCTGTACCGTACTTAAAATTGCTCTTATGTGAATAAATCCCAATATGGCGACTATCTCTGCAGACTTAAGGGGACCGTTTCACTTCACGAAAAACGCCAAGAACATGGCTTTCTATTTTAAGGATTCGATTCATAATAATGATCGTATCGTAATAGATTAATAGTCATTTGTTAGGTGAAAAACTATTTTAGGGACCATTAGTTGATTTTTGTAATTTTGTTACGTCAAAATTTTTGAGACATTCTTGACGATTTTACATTAAAAACTCATACACTTATCGTCCACTAGGCTTGCTCATAATAGTCATACAGTGTTCATTATTACCCTTATAAACACGACCGTACAGTTGGAATATAAAAGCTTGTTTTAGCCCGCTGACGGCAAGATTGTATACTACAGGGCTGTTCCCAGCGGTGGCTTGGCAGTTTAGTAAATAGCCGTGTGAAACGAAGATAAAATTCAGCTTCCGCACATACTGTAGGTAATAAATATCAATACACGCAATTAACTTCAAACGGACATGAAATAGCTGTACCTTTTTATTTCGACCTCACCATTCTAGATACCGTCTTTGTAAAACAGACATATCGCTTTTGAAAGTCACAAGACAAACATAAAAATCCAACGGACAAGCCTTCGATTCTTAGCCACCCTTCCATGTGACAAAACCTTTTTTTCCTTCATTCATGCTTAGTCTTCATTACCTTTGGCTGTTGATCGTGAAAAGCCAGATCACGAAGAGGAAGATTGTTTGTATTACTTAAATGTAATTTGAATGTACTGTACTATAAATGTAATGAATAAATAACAGATTATTAAACTACGGAATTAGTTCAAAACCATCTATGACTAAGATGTGCATTATATAAATGAGTCATGGGCAAAGTATACTCCGTTTACTGAATCTCCCACCTTTTTTATGAGCGCGCTTAGTGGCGTTTGATTGAAGCTCTGATGTGTGATGTTGTCTGGAGCAGTAAGAAACAACATTCAACAATGTAATGTACAAGACTATAAAAATTACAATATCCGTGGTCATAAAATGTTTACTCACACACAAACGAGGCGCATATTCAAACGAGCATGTGTAGCCAGGTGTAGATATAATTGAAACGTGACAAACTTGCAAGGCGTTAAGGCGTTGTTATGATTACGGCTGGCTAATATCGTCACGACGTTGGTTGTAGCATGAGTAATCTCTTCGTAGTTTCAGCACTTGCTGTAGGAGCGCTCTGAATTCACGTTGGGAGATTCGGTAAATGGACTACAACCTCTCAGCATATCCAGGTTGTCCAGGTGTTTTCTATAGGCCCTTCACATTAATGAAGAAAGTGGTGAAGTGTTATGTAGAAGCTACACCAAGTAGAAAGACAGAATTTTCTTTCTTGGATCAATCCTCTTTCTACTTTTTATCAATGAACTTCCGGAAATCGTTATACACGCAAACATCTGTCTCTTTGCTGACGATACATCACTCACCGTATCTGCACATAGTCGCCAAGATCTTGAGATTTAGGTATACGAGGAGACCAGCTCTTGGCTACAATGGTTTGAGGAGAATCGTTTGTTGCTGAACGCCTCAAAGACACAAATCGTTGACTGTCAGATAAGTAACTTGAGAAAACCGGATGATAACACGTTTTTAGTTGGCGAAATTGAAATCGAACCCTGATCTGTAATTAAATTTCTCGGAATACACATTGACAGAAATTTGAACATCATCACACACATAGATGCAGGTTGTCGTAGACTCAGTTCTGGAATTTTTGTGCTGAGGAGCCTTTCCAAATTTTCAGACCAAGACGTTCTCTTAACAGCTTACTACGGCCTAATCTATCCTTTTTAACGTGTGCTGTCACAATATGGGGACGTGAATGCGTTTAGAACTGCGTTTGTTATCAAACTCCAGAAACTATTCGAGCTATTTTTTTAAAAAGCCACGCAGATTCGAATGCAAATCTCTTTTTCAAAATAACAACATACTGACTTTCCCATCTGTTTACATTTTATCTACTCTCTTATTCGTGCATAACAATATTGGTCTCTTTAAAAAAGAATGACATAATCATCCGTACAACCTCACAACCTCGGTAAACACAACAACATTCCTATTCCATTTCACAGAACTGCCTTTTTTTAAAAACACCTCTATTACAACGGAATCAAGCTCTTCAACTCACTGCCGGACGACGTTAAGATTGAAAGCGACGGGAAACGTTTCAGCAATAAGGTCAAAACATTCTTTAATAAAAGGTGCCCTTACAGTGTCCGGGAATTCATGTCGTGCCCGACAGCTTAGTATAATTAAACCTAAATGTAGTAAATCACGAGGCATTTTATTTTATAACCAGTAAGTAAGAATATTATAGATTATTTTATTTACACATTTTCAGAACTATACTATTGTTAATAATTATAAGCGTCGAATGTAATACAGACGCTATTATGCAGTTATGTCAACTATTTGAGAATGTTTGAGTTTAATTCTTTATCTTTAGATTTTTCGGAATATGAAATAAGACATAAAAGGACTTTAAACAATTTTAGAGCTGATAGAAAATTTAAACTTGACCAAACAGCGAAACAAGTCTAGAGAGGTAATGAAGAGAAGCATAATGTAATTGCTGCCAGATGCGCAAAGTATATAAAGGTACATCCGGTCTTCGGATTTATGCAAGTTAATTATAACAAGCTAGAGGAGGAAACCAAAGACTGTTAAAAATGAAACTTGATTACATAACAAAGATTAGAAGTATTGTGTGTGAGAGCGTTCACACGGGGAGCGTGAGCGTTCCTTCCTGTGGCCTTGACTTTGCAAAGTTCATTACAGTTTACTTTACAATAAGATACGGAGTTTTTGAAAGTGTCAAACAATAATATCATTACTATCAAAAGATTTGTCGCGGGATGTTATCTAGGACCCAATTGAGAAGCTACGTTATAAATGTTTGGGCTGAAATAACTTTAGAATCAGGCACTCTCATAACAATGAAAGCTCAGATGGACTAAATATCCTTTGAGGTATTATGTACATACTATTATTTATATTTCGTATATTGTACGTCTAATTCTAATATAAAGAGAAACAATACATTATTAGTGACTAAATCCGCACGAAGGATCAAGATAGTAGCGTCGTCACTTCTTGACAAACGTAAATCTGTTGAAAACCATGTGATATTTCTTATGACTGAGATCCGCATGTAGGGTCAAGATAGTAGCGTCGTCACTTCTTGACAAACGTAAGTATGTTAAAAACCATGTGATATTTCTTATGACTGATATCCGCATGTAGGGTCAAGATAGTAGCGTCGTCACTTCTTGACAAACGTAAATCTGTTCAAACCATGTGATATTTCTTATGACTAAGATACGTATGTGGGGTCAAGAAAGTAGCGTCGTCACTTCTTGACAAACGTAAATCTGTTAAAAACCATGATATTTCTTATGACTGAGATCCGCATGTAGGGTCAAGATAGTAGCGTCGTCACTTCTTGACAAACGTAAATCTGTTAAAAACCATGTGATATTTCTTATGACTGAGATCCGCATGTAGGGTCAAGATAGTAGCGTCGTCACTTCTTGACAAACGTAAATCTGTTAAAAACCATGATATTTCTTATGACTGAGATCCGCATGTAGGGTCAAGATAGTAGCGTCGTCACTTCTTGACAAACGTAAATCTGTTAAAAACCATGATATTTCTTATGACTGAGATCCGCATGTAGGGTCAAGATAGTAGCGTCGTCATTTCTTTACAAACATAAATCTGTTCAAATCATGTGATATTTCTTATGACTGAGTTCCGCATGTAGGGTCAAGATAGTAGCGTCGTCACTTCTTGACAAACGTAAATCTGTTCAAACCATGTGATATTTTTTTAGGACTAAGATACGTATGTGGGGTCAAGAAAGTAGCGTCGTCACTTCTTGACAAACATAAATCTGTTAAAAACCATGTGATATTTCTTATGACTGAGATCCGCATGTAGGGTCAAGATAGTAGCGTCGTCACTTCTTGACAAACGTAAATCTGTTAAAAACCATGTGATATTTCTTATGACTGAGATCCGCATGTAGGGTCAAGATAGTAGCGTCGTCACTTCTTGACAAACATAAATCTGTTAAAAACCATGTGATATTATTTCTTATGACTGAGATCCGCATGTAGGGTCAAGATAGTAGCGTCGTCACTTCTTGACAAACGTAAATCTGTTCAAACCATGTGATATTTCTTATGACTGAGATCCGCATGTAGGTCAAGATAGTAGCGTTGTCACTTCTTGACAAACGTAAATCTGTTCAAACCATGTGATATTTCTTATGACTGAGATCCGCATGTAGGTCAAGATAGTAGCGTTGTCACTTCTTGACAAACGTAAATCTGTTCAAACCATGTGATATTTCTTATGACTGAGATCCGCATGTAGGGTCAAGATAGTAGCGTCGTCACTCCTTGACAAACGTAAATCTGTTCAAACCATGTGATATTTCTTATGACTGAGATCCGCATGTAGGGTCAAGATAGTAGCGTCGCCACTTCTTGACAAACGTAAATCTGTTCAAACCATGTGATATTTCTTATGACTGAGATCCGCATGTAGGGTCAAGATAGTAGCGTCGTCACTCCTTGACAAACGTAAATCTGTTCAAACCATGTGATATTTCTTATGACTGAGATCCGCATGTAGGGTCAAGATAGTAGCGTCGTCACTTCTTGATAAACGTAAATCTGTTCAAACCATGTGATATTTCTTATGACTGAGATCCGCATGTAGGGTCAAGATAGTAGCGTCGTCACTCCTTGACAAACGTAAGTCTGTTCAAACCATGTGATATTTCTTATGACTAAGACCCGCACGAAGGTTCAAGATAGTAGTGTCGTCACTTCTTGACAAACGTAAATCTGTTCAAACCATGTGATATCTCTTATCTTTTGCATTCATAATTTATAATTTTTGTTCCCACTACTTCTTTGATTGCCAATCTGTTCTCATCTTACAGTCCAATTGGACCAATGATAAAAAACTATTTAGAATAACGTCATCAATATATGAACACGTAACAAATATCTAATTTACCCACATCTCTATCAATGAGTTATATACAAGTGTAGATTTGTTTGTTCCTTAAATGTCAAAATGTCCACTATTGCAATCAATGCTGAATATGATTATCAAAGATGAGTTTAAAGGTATTTTGGTATTACTAATATCCTTGATTAAATTATTACTTACAAATAAATATGTTATGAAATAGGAATACGCGTTTGTTCCAGTAATTAGGTTAGTTAGTGAGGTCTGCCACTACAGCTGGTTTAAACTGCATTACATTTACATGGACTACACTAGCGCTGAGCGCTCAAAACAGCTGATAATTTTAGACACAAAATTCAATATGGATGAAATATATCTGTGTGCTTATAAACTCTTTTAATACTCATTAGTTGATTACAAATAGACATTTACGCTAAATTCTTCACACGTCTGTCTGTTCTGACTGAAAGAGACCGTAGTAGATGTTAGTCGTAGTAGAAACTAAAAGAAAGCGATCAAGGCAAGTGAAGTCGATCATTCCAAGTGGAACCACGCCCTCCTGATTTATCAGCTGTTAAAAGGAACACCTCCTCCCCCTTTATCCTATCACTTCCCGACACGCCAAGAGGCAAAAATGGTCCTAGTCCACAGAAGCACTTTAATTTTTTTCTCAGTTTGGCCTACTTAATTTTATTTGAGCAAAAATGTGTGAACTAGTTTGACCTTCAACGAACCTGCTTTCTTTGTCTTGCATTTAATTGACTGTCCCACCCCTTGACTTGCAGCCCCTCCCCCGTAGTGCGGGGACTGCGGAGGTTTACTTTATGTCACTGAAATTAGTATGGATAATCTGTGTAGTCTGGTAACTATACTAACTAAGTTCGACTTATGCTCAGCAAGGGCTATTCATGAACTAAGTTCGACTTGTGCTCAGAAGGACTATTCATGAACTAAGTTCGACTTATACTCATTAAAGGCTATTCATATACTAAGTTTGACTTATGCTCAGCAAGGGCTATTCATGAACTGTTCGACGTATGTTCAGCAAGGTCTATTCATGAACTAAGTTCGACTTATGTCAGCAAGGACTATTCATAAACTAAGTTCGACTTATGTTCAGCAAGGACTATTCATATACTAAGTTTGACTTATGCTCAGCAAGGTCTATTCATGAACTGTTCGACTTATGCTCAGCAAGGTCTATTCATGAACTAAGTTAGACTTATGTTCAGCAAGGACTATTCATGAACTAAGTTCGACTTATGTTCAGCAAGGGCTATTCATGAACTAAGTTCGACGTAAGCTCAGCAAGGACTATTCATGAACTAAGTTCGACTTATGTTCAGCAAGGACTATTCATGAACTAAGTTCGACTTATGTTCAGCAAGGGCTATTCATGAACTAAGTTCGACTTATGCTCAGCAAGGACTATTCATGAACTAAGTACGACTTATGTTTAGCAAGGACTATTCATGAACTAAGTTCGACTTATGCTCAGCAAAAACTATTCATGAACTAAATTCGATTTATGCTCAGCAAGGTCTATTAATGAACTAAGTTCGACTCATGCTCAGCAAGGACTAATCATGAACTAAGTACGACTTATGTTCAGCAAGGACTATTCATGAACTAAGTTCGACTTATGCTCAGCAAGGGCTATTCATGAACTAAGTTCGACTTATGCTCAGCAAGGACTATTCATGAACTAAGTTCGACTTATGCTCAGCAAGGGCTATTCATGAACTAAGTTCGACTTATGCTCAGCAAGGACTATTCATGAACTAAGTACGACTTATGTTCAGCAAGGACTATTCATGAACTAAGTTCGACTTATGCTCAGCAAGGACTATTCATGAACTAAGTTCGACTTATGTTCAGCAAGGTCTATTAATGAACTAAGTTCGACTTATGCTCAGCAAGGACTATTCATGAACTAAGTTCGACTTATGTTCAGCAAGGACTATTCATGAACTAAGTTCGACTTATGCTCAGCAAGGACTATTCATGAACTAAGTACGACTTATGTTCAGCAAGGTCTATTAATGAACTAAGTTCGACTTATGCTCAGCAAGGACTATTCATGAACTAAGTTCGACTTATGCTCAGCAAGGGCTATTCATGAACTAAGTTCGACTTATGCTCAGCAAGGACTATTCATGAACTAAGTACGACTTATGTTCAGCAAGGACTATTCATGAACTAAGTTCGACTTATGCTCAGCAAGGACTATTCATGAACTAAGTTCGACTTATGTTCAGCAAGGGCTATTCATGAACTAAGTTCGACTTATGTTCAGCAAGGACTATTCATGAACTAAGTACGACTTATGCTCAGCAAGGACTATTCATGAACTAAGTTCGACTTATGCTCAGCAAGGACTATTCATGAACTAAGTTCGACTTATGCTCAGCAAGGACTATTCATGAACTAAGTACGACTTATGCTCAGCAAGGACTATTCATGAACTAAGTACGACATGCTCAGCAAGGTCTATTCATGAACTGTTCGACGTATGCTCAGCAAGGGCTATTCATGAACTAAGTTCGACTTATGTTCAGCAAGGGCTGTTCATGCACTAAGTACGACTTATGTTCAGCAAGGGCTATTAATTAAAAAAGGCCCACTAGTCAGGGGATTGACAGAAACCATTACATGGTCACGATACACCCAACACATCGTGGGTTATGAACCACGTATAGGTCTGATATGTTATTACTTTATGAGGAGAATCTAATGATTGTTGAGTAGTGGGTCAACATGTATTTTCTTTCGCCAAAGTTTTTCGGCTAATCCGAGGACATTTACAAAATGAAGTACGTAACTGCGGTACGTTGATTCTTACAGAAGAAATAGATATAAACTCGTCTAAGTAAAGTTAAAAAAAAAAAATAAATAAATAGAGGGCAATATCCAAATAAGCTTTTAGAAAACTGAATGTAAAATTTAACAACTCATATAAAGAGTTAAACATACGGCGTTATAAAAAAAACAAAAAAAAAAAAAACAATGATCATAAGAATAACATGGTGATTTTCGAAACTCTGGGGTGGTGAAACACTCCAGTCAAATCCTCCGGTCAAAAAACTCGGGTCTAATCCTCCGAAGTAAGAATTTAAACCAAGCAATATTTACGCCATTTTAAGTAATACAGATCTTTTACTCGTATTTTATTTACAAATTTATATTTCCATGTATAACTAGTACTACAGTTAGTTTTTATAACAAAACATATCTCGGACCTTTTCCGTTACTTTCACTATCACTACTTTTTTTAACGTAATTACGGTCGGGTTAAGTTAGGTTAGGTGGCTAATAAAGTTGATCACAAAATGGTGAATCCAATAATTGACTTACAGCCGAATGCGATCTCCGTGTGTAAGTTCTTGCAAAACGATAAGATAAGGCCAGCGATATCGGATTCCTAGCGGATAAAGAATACCACAGAGAACGTAAAAATGAACAGTATTGGGGAAAACGCAGGACGTAAAAACAGAGGACGTATTGGGGAACAGTATTTAGAGCAATAGAATATTTATCAAGAGGTAGAGAATTAACGGAAAAGATCCCATATCTCTTTACCAGTGCTATAATTAATTAATAATATTGTTAATTATATATGAAATTAACTTCAATTTCAACCCCAATCTTATTCATTAGCCCTTTATTATACGTCGTCTTCCCTGTTGTATCCGTTTTATCTGTGAAGTTGATATAGTATTCATGCGGCCGGCCTCAAGGAGCCATTCAGAAACTCGGCACACATTAATAATTAAAACTTGTCACTAATACAGAAAGGATGGCGTTGCCTCACTCAACTGTTGATGGCAGGTGGACTATCATACGAAACTTTAGGCAGGTTGGAGTTTATTTTGACATATATTACTAAAAATCATAAAAAGGGGTGTGTAAATATTTTAGTTGCATAGCAGTCGTATAGTTAGTCGCTATGGTTCCAGATCTTTGTATGATGATTATAGACGCAGATCAATTAGTAAAGGGCCTGATATCCCGGATTTTGGATGTAGGTCCTGAACTTTGTAAAGGCCAATCCAGGACAACAGTTCTGCCACTTTTCCAGCTATACGGATTAAGGTAACAAATTAGTTAAATTTATATAATTATAAACGAAGAATTTCGTTGTTACAAGTTTTAACACCATTAAATTAATAACAATTTTTCATTTGTAAAATAAACTAGAATTTTTAAATCAAAATATCACTGTTTAAGCCACGTTCTGTGATAATCCATACAAGCTTCCAGTCAACTTCTCAGGCTCTTTCTATAAGTTTAGGGCGTATCGAAAATTCAGCCACCAAAATATGGCCACCTTACCACTGAACCACACCAAGCCGATGAGAGGATTTTCACTAAAAAAATAAATAAAGTAGATTTTTAAAATGTATTCGACGTGTTTATCAATATTCAGGGCCGTTTCAATTACAGGGCGATCGCAGGAAAAAATCCCAGAGAGTACTAAAAAAAATCAAAAGGGAGTATATTACCTTAAAGCTTTGGTAAACGAAATCAAGGATTACAGTGGTAGCCAAACGAGTTATTTATTATTAATAAAAACACATTATTGATACAAAAACCATACAATATAATTACAAAGGCCTCGATATGAGCATAAGCATAAACCCTTTATCTCCTGAAGAAGTTCTAGTAGAGTTCTTTAAACACCATTGGCTATGGTACTCATTAATACGGTTAATGTCGAGTTTATATAGAAACGAGAAGACTGTCCGCTCAAATGGGTCCTGTGAAGCCGGATTTGGCTGATATATAAAATTAGTTCTTGTACTATCTTCACAGTGCCTGTAGTCTCCCTCTCTGTGTCTCTCTCCAGCAGACCCTGAAGTTACTAATAGCTGAGCCAAGTATGGAAAACAGTCATCCGAACGCTTATTTGAAACCATTCACCGTTAGATAGCAGCACTCTATAGCAAATGTCTTTGAATGGAAAATGCAAATGGACATTGGTCTGTTTTTGTCTATACAGCATAGACAATGGGTCTAGCCAGAGGAGGGGGACGCTAGCCCTGCGTGCCTGGAGTTCTCCGGACGGTCTGGATAAATGACTGGAATGTCAAATAACACTGTTCTGTGGCGAGGAATCCAAACCGTTTCAATGAACATCTATTACAATTCGATGGCTACTACCACAGAGAAGAAAGAAACAGAAATTGCATCCCAGAGTGCGATGAATGGGTGTCTAGTGGTTGGTTCTCCTGAGCGGATTGTATATTTATTTAAGAGTCTGCAGAGGTTGTCGGCCATGTTGTTTTTAATCCCATAAGAACAATGTTATTTTCGAACCGGACATACGATCACGCGTATCCAAATTAAACAGTTATTTCTAAACGATTTTTCCAAACAAATTACATTTTATCAAGAATGAAATTGCGAATTGGAAATGCTTTGCAAAGTCCTAATTAGTTTTATGGAAAAAATACAACAAATATTTAGTTTGAAGTTTTTATTTTCACCTATTTTTCACAACTAGGCGTACGTATTCAAAATATCAAAAGCAACCCCAATGCGCATTATGATAACGTTTAAAATGACACCTCATACAAAACTGTTGATCAGTAAATAACGAAAGAATATGGATTCGCAAATAACAATGTTCTAATGGGAATAAAAGCAAAATGGTGAACAGCCTCTGCGGACTCTTAGGCATGGATTCGAATATGGTCAGTTTTTCAAGAATTAAAAGTAGCTTATATTTCAGGATTAAAATGATTTGACGATAATATGTATGAATGGAAGTGATTAAACATTGTAAATAGTTTTTTTAATTACCATAATACGTGTTGGTACAAATACAGTACAAGTGAACGTTATACAACATAAATTTATTACAATATAAGCACAAAATTCACAAATATATTTCAATATAAGTACAAAATGCACAAATACTTCGGTGATCGAGTTTTGCAAACCACACCTACCTCCCTCAAATTAGAGAGATTCAAAAAAGTAATGATTCAAATGTAAAACCACAATCAGTGTCCTAAGAATCCTAAAATATATTGATTATTTTATTATTTCGTAAATGTTGTGGGCTTAAGTTGTTTATTATATAAAGTAATCAATATACTATGTAAGAAAATTTATAGTGTAATTATAATATTTTTAGTTATATGTTTTACCTAACTATATGGATAAATAGTAGTGGAAGTATAACCAGGTAAAACGTTCACTTCATAAGTGTTTTGTACAACATCTGACAGTTTAATGTCACGGTCAGCTAATGTCAACATAATGTCTGACATTATGTAAATGTCACGAAGAGCAGTTTGTTGACCAAAGATATACTATTTTTAATGGTCTCATTTGCATTTGTTCACCAAGTCTTGTTTAATTATTTTACTCACCCTGACTACCTACTGGATTTTGATCATTGTATTTCAAAGTTGGGAAAATGTTTATATTCAGTAACGAAATTGATGGAAATATTTATTCATTAAATATACATTAACTTGTTATTCTAGTTGATAATTCCAATAAATACGGAAAAATAATTCTATTTTGCTTAAATTAAATTAAAATGGACTTTGTTTTAAAAGGTAAGATTAGAACTAAAGGCTTATTTAGGACTAGACAGTCCTTTTTCAACCACGTAATCCTTTCTATTCTTCGTCCAAGAAAGTTAACGTTTTTACCTGAAGAGCGTGTTGTAAAAAATATAATGGCTGAAATTTTCCCATACAAACATTTCTAGAACAGTCCAAATATTCGTAAGCATTTCACAACATTTGAAAAAGTTTTAAAATTACATTATATATCAAGAAAAATCATTAAATACATAATGTTCCATAAGAAAAATTAATTTTTCAACATTTTGTAAAATAGTGGCTTTTTTGTAAATCGCTAAATGCATATACTTATTAATGAGGAAAAAGTAGGTGAAGTTCCCCATTTAAAATTTGTCGTATCTTTGAAGGTGCAAAAGATTCCAATTGTAGCACACTTTAAAAAATCACTCTGTATAGATAACAGTTTTATTTGTTATATCAAAAAATAAAAGGACGAAAAAGACAAACATTACTAACCTTATACAAGAAGTAGGTGAGACACCTGCACGCTCCGCGTGCCAACGCCCACTCACTGCGCTCGTCTTTACCTCGGCCATCGACCAGTGAGTTTGGCAAGTTCTGAGGGAGTGAGTGAGTGATAAAGTCTAGCTTTATTTTATATGTATATTGTATTATATACAGTGTGTTACAAAAGGTGGGGTTGGATGTGCGTTTTCAGATTCTATGTGTTGTAAGCTAAAAATGAAAATAATATTTTTTCAGTTTCCGTTTCGTTTAGCAGCTAGCGCCATTTTTTCATAAAACAATTTATATATTTCTTGTTATATTTACGATTGTTAAAAAACTCGGTAAATGGGTTTATGCTAGAAGGTAGTACCTGATAAAAAAATATTTTTTAACTATCTTGATTAATTTCTAAATTTATATTGGTTATTCAACAACTATATCAGGAATGTTCTACAGAATATGATAACTAAAATATTGTACTGTATAATGCTTTTTATTAAAGTTGTTAGTATCTAATATGCCTAAAAAACAGTAAATAAAATACAAGTTTTCGGCCTAAGTACATGTTACTTTTTTTATTTAGACCTAAGAAGTTAAGAGTGATTACCTCTTAAATAATGTAACTAAATTATCAAGCAAATGTCTTCATAACAGAACAAATAAATTATTTGTTGGAGGCTAGTTTAATCAGATTGTATTATGGCCGGCAGGATGTAGCCTACATTCATGGAACTAACAAACTTTTCTCCCTCTTTGTCTTACCGCGTGGAAAGCATAATTGTGTATTCCACCTAAAATATGGAACTCCCTAAAGAACAAAATTCCTTTAGTAAGAAAAAGTGTGCTTACAAACGGTATCTTGCAGAATTTCGGTACAAGTTTTACTTATAAAATAGTGAACGGCTTGAGGGTGACTTCCAATCCACCCAGTGGCCGAACAGCCGAATTCACGTAGTCCGTAGGGTGACCTGCGCTGTTCGACCATAGCCCCGGGGGCCAGAAATAATCCTCTTAGGAATTTCTTGACCACTTGCGCAACCCTGTCCGATCATATAGTGGAGGCAGGGGGGGTTGGTTCCGTCGCTGTTTCAAACGTCAGTTTCGAAGCGAAATCGACTTCCTAACTACTTTAAAAGATTCACCATTTTTTAAGAAATGAAAAGTAACCTTAAGAATCTGCAGAGGCTGTCAGCCATGTTGGTTTTAATCCCATAAGAACAATGTTATTTGCAAATCCATATTTATTCGTTATTTATTGACCAAAAGTTGTGTATGAAGTGTCATTTTAAACGTTATCATTTAAATCAAGTAAACTTATTGGGTTTACTTGTCATAATTTGAATGCATACGCCTAATTTTGAAACATTGGTGAAAATAAAAGCTTCAAACTGACTGTTTTTTTCTATAACCCTAATTAGAAATTCGCAAGCAATTCCAACGCGCAATTTCACTCTTGATCAAATGCAATTTGTGTGGATAAATTCCGTTTAAAAATAACTTTTAATTTGGATACGCGTGATCGTATGGCCGGCTCGAAAATAGTAGTTCTTATGGCATTAAAACCAACATGGCCGATAACTTCCGACAGCCTCTGCAGACTCTTAAACCATTGATTTTATACACAAATAGATTTCCCATCCAATGTTAAATTTTGAGTCTCAAAATATCAGCTGTTTTTGTGGTCCATTGTGGAGCGCTAGTGTAGTCCCATGTAAATGTAATGCAGTTTAAACCAGCTGTGGTTGCGAGCCACACAAACTAACAAAATTACTGGCACAGATATTCCTATTAGATGGTTTATCTATTGTAGGTTTATATAATCAATGCTTAAACTTAATTTGTCGGCACTAGTTGCGCAGAACTGTAACCCAGCTACTTGGGGGCGCTAAGACCTCTTGATGCTGACTCAGCATGCGCTCAATGGTTGCCATCGACTTGGACACTGCTAGGGAAGTCTGGGGTGTCCATGTTGGGTGGTATTCAGGGTCCGGATATTGTGTAGCGAAGGGAACTGAGTATCAGGCTTGACATTAGATGAACAAATCAGACCAATACTAAGTGGTTCGAATTCCACATAAAGCTGAAGATCCCTATGTTACCCTGGCTTTTGGTCTATTAATAAATGGTTCGTATCAGTCGACCTTAGTAAATAGTAACCATATTACACAATAATCCACACTCATAATCATTCATATTCGCTTTAAATGTAGGAACAGGTCATGTCGGCATCTCATATCTACGAATAACAATCTGACTTTTAATATTAATGCGACAAAAGTATAATATTATTTTTAAACAAAATTCTTTTGAACTCGTACGCGGCACGCTCAAACCATGACCGACAGCTTCCCTAAGTAGTGTTCTGTACGATTTAAGAACAAGTAAGCGATTATTTAACAATTGATTTTATAAATTAAAGAGACGACTAACCAAGAAATAAATATATTACAGTACTTTGAAAACCAAACATTCAAAAAGACCAGTGATGGCAACGTTATATCGGAAGTATCGATATTTTGCGTACAAAACATGCATTGATATAATAAAGTAACTTTATTTAGTTTTTTTACGGAAATTAAACGAACTAAAATGTAGTTTATTGTAGACCAGTGAGTGAAACGAGTAAATGAATCTGTGTGCGAGTTGGCAACGTTGTCTCTAAGATGCCTAGCCAGCCGCCTTACAAATCATTATTACATTATTCTTTTACAATTATCATAATAATTAAAGTTATAATAATTATTATTACTACTTTGAATTTTTTTCATTCAACCTCACAGACCACTACTAGTTACATGTAGATAAATGAATTTAATTTTTACTTTCAGTAGGGTATTCTAAATAGTGATACAATGAGTGCATTTTTTGTCATGACATAAAGAGTTAATGCATATTTAAAAACAGATAAGTCATTTACAATTCGATGTATCGGTTATTCGATATATCGATATTTTTCTTTGATATTATCGTTAGATCGATGTTTGGTTTGCGATATATCGATATGCTGAACATTTGTGCCATCCCTAAATAAGAAAAACTGTAATTTAATTCAAGCCCCTTTCCCTTTCTAACTGGACTTACTACTTAAGTCGTGAGTGACCTTGATGTTCGCTCGGGCAAACTTTCTGGCGTACGTATGTATCCACAATACGTATACGCTCTGGTTACTCCTGGGTTCGTCAGCGTTAATCAGCCAAGGGCAAACATCAACTTGGACTGGATATACAATTGCGATCACCTATTGTGCAAGGTAAAATAGAGAAAAGGGTAAAATATATATTACATGAACGAACCATCTTTGTTCAATGTTGATATACAGTTGAGATCACCTACTGTGCAAGGTAAAATAGGGAAAAGGGTAAAATATATATTACATGAACGAACCATCTTTGTTCAATGTTGATATACAATTGAGACCACCTATTGTGCAAGGTAAAATAGAGAAAAGGGTAAAATATATATATTACATAAACGAACCGTCTTTGCTCAGTGTTGATATATAATTGAGACCACATATTGTGCAAGGTAAAATAGAGAAATGGGTAAAATATATATTACATAAACCAACCATCTTTGCTCAGTGTTGATATACAGTTGAGATCACCTATTGTGCACGGTAAAATAGAGAAAAGAGTAAAATATATATTACATAAACGAACCATCTTTGCTCAGTGTGGATATACAGTTGAGATCACCTATTGTGCAAGGCAAAATAGAGAAAAGAGTAAAATATACATTACATAAACGAACCATCTTTGCTCAGTGTTGATATATAGTTGAGATCACCTATTGTGCAAGGTAAAATAGAGAAAAGAGTAAAATATAAATTACATAAACGAACCATCTTTGCTCAGTGTGGATATACTGTTGAGATCACCTATTGTGCAAGGTAAAATAGAGAAAAGAGTAAAATATATATTACATAAACGAACCGTCTTAGCTCAGTGTTGATGGAAAATTCAGGGCAACTAGGTAAATAGGGATAAGGGTGATATAGATGAATTTTGAAGAGAGAAAACAACTTGGCACAGACATTTCATAACATCTGTTTCATCAAGGAAGAGGGGAAAAGTACGACATGAGGGTAAACAAACAGAAAAAACAGTGTTGCCAATAGAGACAATAGTGCCGTGGTGAAGAACATAAAAACACTACAGTATTGGCGGACAGACCGCCTCCTCCACCAGGAAAAAGTGTCTTGTTTACTGCAACTAAACATGTTACATCGATAATTTATTGTTAATTTGATCTTTTTCAGACACATCTTTCGTAGCAATTATTGTGTGGAGCAGCACTCCTCACACGACAGACGTCTTCACGGTTAAAAAAAGCTCCAAGAGCTACGGATGGTATAAGTAGTAAAAAACACAGCAAAACATTTTCGACAAATTTCAAAAAAATGTTCTCTATATATACTTGAGTCCCTACTCTAGATACAGTCTAATCAGGAAAAAACTGTCCTGTGGAATGCTATACAAACTTCTAGCAATAGACATAATGTTAATATAGATATTCCCCGTAGTAGACTACTCAAGTATGACCAAAACCTTGTCATTACTGGTAGCAAGTTCTGGAACAAGCTACCAATAGAGGTCAGAGGCCTTGATAGTAAAGTTTTTAAAAAGACAGTGCATAACTTTCTGTTGAAGAAGGTGTTTTATTCCATTCCAGGGTTTACTGACTATGGAGCTGGACAGATTTTAAATAAGCCTTCACTGTAGTCAAATTTAGTTTTAATGACTTTTGCCATTTATTTTTGTAAAATATCCGATGTAAATAAAACATATTCCATTCTATTCTAATTCTGCCTTAAAAATATATTATCATTTAAGACTGAAGAAGCAAATCTTTCTTGTTCCAAGATTTTACCATTCTTCTCCAGTCAGTATTTCAAAAAACTGACGATGCAAATTTAGAGTCTACTGAGGTAGTCGCTATGTTGGATATGTCCAGTAAGAATAACGTTAAAGGACTGTAACTTAACTGAGCAACTTATATATATTTTTATTGTTTTAAAAAGCGTAAAGGTTACGCAATTTACGTTACGCTAAAAGTGGATCCATTGTTTAGCTAAAAGAAAAAACAAAAATATTAGTGATGAAATAAAATATAGTTGGTTTCATTTATTAGTATTTGATGTTTATGAAATACAAATACAAAATTAAAATGTTAACAAGTAGATTTTCTAGTAACTTTCACGCTTTTTCAAACGATGTAAAAATTATAATTTTCTGATAAATATTTAATCATAGTTCTGTTCCTTATTTAACATTGCTTTTATTGGAATAAATTCAATATGACAACTACCTCTGTAGGCTTTTCATAAAAAGGTTATATTATTCAACCCCACCACTTCTGATAACGTCTCCCGTAATCTCTGTAATCCCTACTGTTTGAGAAATAAAACTGTCTAGTTATTTGTAAATCTGGAGACTCCTGAGTGGCAGTCTGACTTTATTTACATTGTCATGCCAACCTGACGGTGCAAATAAAGCCACTTGAGTCTCAGCAGTTATAATGATAAGTTGGGCAGTGTAACCTCCAACGCCTGACATTTTTGATATCCGACGCAAATCCGAATTCGGAATCCGGGTGCGGCTTTTTCCTAACCTTCATCCGGTTGGATTTCTTACTCTACATCGTATTATAATCGTGGGTCTATAATCAAGACCAAATAAGTCGTTCTTAGAACATATGTGTCGGAACTAGGGTTGCCATGCGTCCGTATTTTGTACGGACGGTTTGTATTTTTCACTCTGTGTCCGTACCTTACAAATGAAATTCTGGTATATATCCATATTTTTATCCTGGAATATGTATATATATATTGTCAGTGGAGAAGGTCGAAGCTATTCTGAGCATCATAGTTAACAGTGACACTTCATGTACTGAATTTTTTAAAGCCATTAAAAATAATGGTTCTTTACTTATAAAAGTAATATCTTCATAAAAATATGACTGGTTCCAGCCTTCGGCCAGTACAACTAAATAAACAAATAAAAAAAATCGATATAGTACAAGTTTTGCCTAAACACTTTGAAGGATATTTATGACAATTTATTGAGTTCGGTCAACTTAACTAACATTTTGAACTTCTTTTCAAAAATAAAAAAAAAACTTGTTTGTTAGTACAGTATTGTATTGCTCTGAAATCTTAAAATGAAATACAATTATAATAATAAATATCACAATGCCGTTAGTATAATTCTCCCAATTTAACAACCCGAATCGCATATCATAAAATTCATAACAGACAGTTTACAACCCCCCCCCCCCCACTGGACCCCCCAAGTATATTTAGTGTCCGTATTTTACCATGCAAATGTATGGCAACCCTAGTCAGAACACGCTGTACTTTTAGTCAACGAGATGTACTGACTAACATTGACGCTCGATGAGTTTGAAAATGCATACAAAAATTACTATATCCAAGGAAGTTTAAGACAATTTTAATGCATTTCCAGAGGCACACGATTATATCCTCCATCCAGAAAAGTTACGAAAATAGGTTTTTGTTTGAATAAGTAAATCAAAGAGAAACTTAGTAAACATAAATAAATAAAAAAATATAAACATATTATTAGTTGCTGTTCTTTATGGTAGAGAAGTGAATTTTGTCTGTGGGTGTTATTGATATATGATGAAACAACAAGGATTAGGATTCAACAATTATTGGCTCTGATGATGTTATTAACAATCTTGCTTGCTTGTTAACAACAATCTTCGGTTTGCCAGTCAAGTAGATAAGGTGCGTAGACCTGCGAGCTCAGGTATTTTTTCACTACGAGTTCTATCATCTCATCTTGAAGGTCAGCACATTTTGACAGCTTACGTCATTGTTTATCCACACCACTATTATACGGGATTCCTATATGTAGCTTTTTAGACTGCAAAAGAGAGCTGTTAGGTTAACGTTTAAATTGAATAATTGGTTCCAAACATTTGGCGCAAAATTTTCCCCATATTAAACACTAATTAAGTTTGAAAATTACCAGTTTGATTCCCAAATATGGTTTTTTGCCATAACTAAAAATTAGTCAAGTTAGAGAGATGCGGTTTTTACTAAAATATTTTGAATTTTAATTTACATATTTCCTGAAAATCTAATCAAATTCGTAAGAGCAGTTTTTTAGAAAATTCCATTTTTGCATGTTTTTGCCCATGAAAATAAAATAAAAAAAAATTAAAATTTCAAAAAAGTGATAAAACAGTCTGTAGATATTGGCTAAATACACCTACATACCGAAATTCATAAAAATTTATCAATCCGTTTGGTCTCCTGCGAACTGCACATACACACTGACACACATAAAGACAGACACGTTTTTTTTCGAAAAAAATACATTTTAGGGTTCAGGGATTTTTAGACCAATTTGTAAAAAAGTTGGTCGTTTTTTGATGATCACAATACTTTCTTTATGCTAACTGATATAGGAGTAAATAAAAACACTCTCTCAAAAATGGTTTTAAAATAAAGAATTTTAACACTTCCCTCATTTTAATTATCTTTTGTTTATTAAAAATCACACTACTTTCTATAAAGCACAACTATAACCTCAACATTACTTCAATTTCCACAGTAAAAGTAATTTACCAATACCAAAACACCGTAGTTACTTTACTTAAATCGTTTATTCATGAGATCGTTCCATCAGATTGTTTAACACTCTCCCAGCCCCGATAGAAACAACATTAAAAAAATAGTTTCAGAGTAAAATTATATAACATAGTGCTTAAGGAGGCCTTATCCTTATACAGGGTGTTTCTTTTAAAACACAACCCTATTAACAAGTACAGCAAATGAAGGTTTAAGATAATTACAAGTTCATAGGTTGGTATTCCTAGTTCTTCTTCTTCCTTCAGCTGATTTACATTGTTGCATTGTTGTTCACTTTATTTGGGTTTCGTGCAATGTCATTAAGTTGAAGTTAGATACGTGGTTTTGAGGAAAGACCAGAGAGTGTTTATTGTGGAGGAATATTTTAAAACAAAATCGTCTGTTTTATGTCAAGATGCTTTCGAACAGTATTCTGAACCCCTTGTATTAAATATGTATTGTTAATTGTATGTACATTATTGTATTGAAATTCAACCAATTTAAATCATGGGTTGCGTTTTAAAAGAAACACCCCGTATAATGTGGCAATTTAGTAATTTATAATATTAGATAACTGTATAATTTATATGACGTAAATTATAGTGTATCTTGTATTTTATGGCATTAAAGAATTTAATTGGAAAACAAACCGGAGACAGATGGAGATAATCAAAGTTGTACTTTACCAGAAGACGTCCTCCACCCTCCCCTATATTTCTAACGTTGGGAGTTGTGAAGGGGTGGAACCCGCGTGTATTTTATGCTTCCGGTCAGGTTCACTTCCTTCCTCTCACGCAGGGTGGCTTTGGGAAACCTTACTGGGAGGGGAGCATCTGATAACTGTCTGTTCGATCTTGTTCTCTGTGCAGTGTACATTGAATGATCGATTGAATTCGATTGCTAGTGTGTTGTAAATTGAATATAGGCTACCTTACCTACGAAATGGAAGTACTAAAATTTTCAAAGTTGATTTTCAGATCACTTTTATTTTATATTATTTATTGCATGGCTTTTGGATCTTAATATAAATAAATATCACAGCTTAAAGAAACATTTTTTTCCTGAATGGTAGCTGATAAAAAAAACCATAGGATATATATATATATATATATATATATATATCCTATTAAACCCTGAAGATATTATTTTCAAACCCCTAAGACCTAATTTAGTAAAGAGTATCAAGTTCCTACTTTGTACTATTTCAAAATTGCTACCATTTATAGTTTTCAAAGCTTAATAGCTTAAAAAGTATGTATTCAAAAAAACTACATAACACTAAAAAATTACAAAATTTGATCTCTTAAAAGATGGTACAAAGATTGTTAAGTTCAGAACACAAACAACTGATAATTTGTAATTGTTGTAATACACTACGTACTAATGTGGTGATTTTATCCAACAAGCACTTTTTTTTAATTTGTACTTTTAAACATACTTTGACAGCTAAAAATAGCCGCCATTTTGAAATATAGTACCGGTAGTACAAATTAGGAATTTGATACTCTAAACTAAATTAGGTATTATTATTCCTGATACATGTACGGGATTTGAATATAATATCTTCAGGGGTTATTAAGATATGATAAATAATGTAAAACACATATTCAAACAGACGGAAAACTAAGCATTTTAGAACATATGATTATAGGATCAATTTTCTTAGTTTTCATGTAAGTAATCATATCCCGAGGTCTTGAAGGTTTTTTACATACTGTATATGTTCAAGTAGTCATATAACAGGACATATAGATATTTTTAATTACATTATAAAATGCGTTGGACTTTGTTATTGCTAATATCAATAACAAACCTCACATTATTAAAACCAAGTGTCTTGAACATAAATTTAATTTAATCAACCTAACTTAAACTCACTGACCATTTCATAGTAAATCGTTAATTATAGAACCAGCTTTAAATAGAAACTGGGATAAAGGTTTGTGAAATGCTAATCCAAATAGAAAAAAACTTGAGACCCAACAACCTTTTACTTGTCACAATCTCGACCTACTGAATCAGGTAACATTTTTACAAATGACAAAATTATAATCCGACACCGTAAATTAAATAATTAAATTATTTAACTATTTTGATGAGGATATGCCTGAGTGTTCAATTACGAAAAACAAGAGCTACCTTTTGCCCAACTAACCTCTGCCTGAATTAATTACAAAATCACCTTAAATAAGAAGCCTTATTTTTTGTGTTCATTTTACTTTTATATGTCATTTAAATGATCTTTTTCGCTCATTTTTCACAATTATCGTAACTAGGATACAATTGTCTCAGTAGAAACGTAATTTTCATAGTAAAAATATAAATTATGCTGACAAACAAATAGCACTATTTTCATAAAAAGTAAAAAATAATTATTTAAGGTCTATAAAAGGCGAAAAGAGAATTGGAATCATGTGTGATACTTGTTGTACCCCCGTAATCTGGGGTATACTTGTCTGTATCATCTCTATCTGGCCATACAATACTGTAGTCACAAGACTATCCGGCGATATAGTAAAAACTACGCGAAATACGCTAATGTAACCTAAGTATCAGATACACCTAGCCAATAAGTCCAAACCGCAGTGAACAATGAATTGCATATGGATGACTACGAAAGTCTTGGCTGCGTGGTATATCTTTAGGTTGTACTCTTCAATGGCTGTACGAAAAATTCAATCCATATGGTACTCATATGATGACTTGATCAACACCAGCACTCCTACGATGACATGCTCACCAACAATGCGTATAAAATGGAACAATTATGACATGCTCGTATACTGGTTCTAAATTAAGGTACAATCCCCCACACAAGATGACCTGCTCGTATACTGGTTCTAAATTAAGGTACAATCCCCCACACAAGATGACCTGCTCACCACCGGTACGTGTACAATGCCACACTGATGACACGCTCATCACCGGTACATGTACAATGACACACTGATGACATGGTCACAACCGGTACGTGTACAATGTCACACTCATTACTTACTTGACACCGGTACTTGTACAATGTCACACTGATGACATGTTCACCACCGGTACATGTACAATGTCACACTCATGACTTACTCACCACCGGTACATGTACAATGACACACTGATGACAAGCTCACCACCGGTACGTGTAGAATTACACACTGATGACATGCTCACCACAGGTACGTATACAATAACACACTGATGACATGCTCACCACCGGTACGTGTACAATGACACACTCATGACATGCTCACCACCGGTACGTTTACAATGACACACTGGTGACATGCTTAGACTACCACCGGCTCGTATACAATGTCACACTGATGAAATGTTCACCACCGGTATATGTACAATGTCACACTCATGACTTGCTCACCACCGGTACGTGTACAATGACACACTGATCACATGCTCACTACCGGTACGTGTACAATGAAACATTGCTGGCATGCTCATCTTCGGTACGTATACAATGACGCACTGATGACATGCTCACCACTGGTACGTGTACAATGACGCCCTGATAACATGCTCACAACCGGGTAAGTGTACAATGACACATTGATGGCATGCTCACCACTGGTACGTGTACAATGACACATTGCTGGCATGCTCACCACAGGTACGTGTACAATTACACATTTATGGCATGTTCACCAGCGGTACGTGTATAATCACACATTGATGTCATGCTCACCACCGGTACGTGTACAATGAAACATTGATAGCATGCACACCACCGGTACGTGTACAATGAAACATTGATGGCATGCCCACCTTCGGTACGAGTACAATGACACACTGATGACATGATCACCACCGGTACGTTTACAATGTCACACTCATGACTTGCTCACCACCGGTACGTGTACAATGCCACACTGATGACATGTTCACCACCGGTACATGTACAATGACACACTGATGACATGCTCACCATCGGTACGTGTACAATGACACACTGATGACATGTTCACCACCAGTACATGTACAATGTCACACTGATGACATGCTTCACACTAATGACATGCGGAACACCGGTATCTATACAATGACACACTGATGACATGCTTAACACTGATAATATGCTCACCACCGGTACGTGTACAATGAGACACTCATGACTTGCTCTCCAACGGTACGTTTACAATGACACACTGATGATATGCTTATCTCCTGGTTTTCATACGACACACACTCACACGTACGAGATGACACGCTCACCACCGGCACGTATACAATGTCATTCTGATGACATGTTCACCACCAGTACATGTACAATGTCACACTCATGACTTGCTCAACACCGGCGCGTATACAATGTCATACTGATGACATGTTCACCATCGGTACATGTACAATGACAC
Organism: Stictocephala bisonia; assembly: GCA_035578905.1. Taxonomy (NCBI): domain Eukaryota; kingdom Metazoa; phylum Arthropoda; class Insecta; order Hemiptera; family Membracidae; genus Stictocephala; species Stictocephala bisonia. The sequence goes on from JAQJVL010000007.1 coordinate 7,816,998, forward strand.
ACTGATGACATGCTCACCATCGGTACATGTACAATGACACACTGATGGCATGTTCACCACAGGTACGTATACAATGACACACTGATGATATGCTCATCACCGGTACGTGTACAATAACACACTGATGACATGCTCACCACCGGTACGTTTACAATGACACACTGATGACATGCTCACCATGTCATACGAAACACACTCACACGTACGAGATGACTTGCTCACCACCGGTGCAATTACAATGACACATTGATGACCTGATTACCACCGGTACGTATACAATGACACATTGATGACATACTCACCACCGGTACGTATACAATGACACACTGATGACATGCTCACCACCGGCACGTATACAATGACACATTGATGACATACTCACCACCGGTACGTTTACAATGACACACTGATGACATGCTCACCACCGGCACGTATACAATGACACATTGATGACATACTCACCACCGGTACGTATACAATGACACATTGATGACATACTCACCACCGGTACGTATACAATGACACATTGATGACATGCTCACCACCGGCACGTTTACAATCACACACTGATTACATGCTTCACACTGATACGCAAACAATGGCACCTCCCAAGGCCAATTATTCTGCCTAATAAATGATAATGGCTACCACAAACATATGTTTCAAAACAATATATCACGGCCGAAATAGCTCAGTTGGGAGAGCGTTAGACTGAAGATCTAAAGGTCCCTGGTTCGATCCCGGGTTTCGGCATTAATAGTTTTGCCACTTTTATTATCCTCTCAATTTATTATTCACGTTGACAGTTCTTCTAAAATAATTATTTTTCTTAGGAGTATTTTAATTATTCAATTAAATATTACTTATTTGCCCACTTTACTGAAGCTAGACTTTTTTAATTCATTTTGAAGAGGTTTGTTTAATATAATCTGCCAAATATGTGATAATGAATTTGCAGGATAACTAATTTCCTCATAACTTTAATATTAACACCATTTAACATATACTGAAGTTATATGGTAAAAAAAGCAGTTGAAGATTTTTAATGTACTACCGTACATTAATCTTGATTGTTTATGCACATTTTTAACACACAACATATGTATAAATTATGATAAAAAGTAAAATCATATTTACTTAAATACAAATGGCTGATATAAAGAAAAAATAGGGTTCCTTGGGCTTCATATAAATAATTATTAAATTATTTTTAACTTCAAACAATAGTTTTTAAATGTGCAATACTATAAATTACCAACATTCAATATGTATTATGTATGTAACATATCGATAACCACAGTCGATATGGAATAATGTGACAGTACTCGAAATATCATACAATAACAGATCGATAACCAAAGTCGATATGGAATAATGTGACAGTACTCGATATAGCATACAATAACAGATCGATAACCACAGTCCATATGGAATACTTTAACATATCAATAAACATACTCGATATGGAATATTGTAACATATCGATAACCACAGTCCATATGGAATACTTTAACATATCAATAAACATACTCGATATGGAATATTGTAACATATCGATAACCACATTCGATAGGGAAAATAGTAATTGATCGATAATCACACTTGACATGAAATACAGTAACAGATCGATAACCACAGTCGATATAGAATACAGTAACAGATCGATAACCACTCTCGATATGGAATACAGTAACAGATCGATAACCAAAGTCGATATGGAATAATGTGACAGTACTCGATATAGCATACAATAACAGATCGATAACCAAAGTCGATATGGAATAATGTGACAGTACTCGATATAGCATACAATAACAGATCGATAACCACAGTCCATATGGAATACTTTAACATATCAATAAACATACTCGATATGGAATATTGTAACATATCGATAACCACATTCGATAGGGAAAATAGTAATTGATCGATAATCACACTTGACATGCAACACAGTAACAGATAGATAACCACAGTCGATATAGAATACAGTAACAGATCGATAACCACGTTCGATTGGGAATACATAAATTAATCAATAACCACACTCCGTATTGAATAGAGTAACAGATCGACAACCACACTCCATATGGAATACAGTAACAGATCGATAACCACTCTCGATATGGAATACAGTAACAGATCGATAACCACGAGGAATAATAGAGTAACAGATCGACAACCACACTCCATATGGAATACAGTAACAGATCGATAACCACACTCCATATGGAATACAGTAACAGATCGATAACCACACTCCATATGGAATACAGTAACAGACCGATAACCACTCTCGATATGGAATACAGTAACAGATCGACAACCACGAGGAATAATAGAGTAACAGATCGACAACCACACTCCATATTGAATACAGTAACAGATCGATAACCACACTCCATATGGAATACAGTAACAGATCGATAACCACACTCCATATGGAATACAGTAACAGATCGATAACCACACTCCATATGGAATACAGTAACAGATCGATAACCACACTCCATATGGAATACAGTAACAGATCGATAACCACTCTCGATATGGAATAGAGTAACAGATCGACAACCACGAGGAATAATAGAGTAACAGATCGACAACCACACTCCATATGGAATACAGTAACAGATCGATAACCACACTCCATATGGAATACAGTAACAGATCGATAACCACACTCCATATGGAATACAGTAACAGATCGATAACCACACTCCATATGGAATACAGTAACAGATCGATAACCACTCTCGATATGGAATAGAGTAACAGATCGATAACCACACTCCATATGGAATACAGTAACAGATCGATAACCATTCTCGATATGGAATACAGTAACAGATCGATAACCACTCTCGATATGGAATACAGTAACATATCGATAACAACAGTCGATATGGTATACAGTAACAGATCGATAACCACTCTCGCGATGGAATACATTAATTGATCGATAACCACTCTCGATAATAATATGGAATACTGTAAGAGGTCGGTAACCACATTCGATATGGAATTCAGTTAACAGATCGATAACCACTCTCGATATGGATTACTGTAACATATCAATAACCACACTCGGTATGGAATAGAGGAATAGATCGGCAGGTGCTCAACATGGTATACAATATTGAAAATAGATAAATGATGCTCTTGTAAACATGTTAGACTTATATACATTTGAGAATGATTGTAGCACCTTAAACCATTTCATTTTCAAGTGATATTTTATTTAATTTTGACGGCGAGGCACTGTAACAATAATTTATATATAAAGGCCTATTAACTATTATTTAATATTGATATAGTAGATTTATTAATATCCTTTTTGATAGAGACGCAGTTAATTTTTAACATGAAACTTTACAGTTTTAAGGCTATTAGTAATGTTAAATCTTATAATTTTTAAAGCATTTTAAAAATTATTATTTTATGAACTACTGTTGTTTTCAACAATTAACTAAACTGAAAATATTAAAAACAACAACATTATAAAATCACTACTGACAATTAAGAAAAATTATGTATTTGTAGGTAAAAATCAATTCCATTAAAAACCGGCATAAATACCGTAAAACTACATCTAAACCTAAAGCTGATACTAGTCATACTATTTTCTTTCCTAATGTAAGTCTTGGAAAGTTAACAGAACGGCAATGGCGAGATAAACAGAAACTTGTGAGTTGAAGGAACTGCGTACGTTTACAAACAACCCTCCCTTACTCCTGGGTAAATAACGAGGTAGACAACCGCGACTCCCTAAGACGAGCGGTGAAATAACGCGTGGCAGAGGGTAGTAGCTCCTAATATTCGACCCCTCCCTCGTGCTGCTTGTACAGTCGGAGGAGACATGCTGACATCAGGGTGAGTTAAAATACGAACCCAAAACATAGAAACATTAATTACAATTCTGATCGTGCGCGTAATTTTACTACTAATTTAAAAGGTAGTTGTAAATGTAGGTAATTTTACTAGTCATACAAACGATAGTCGTAAATGGACGGTATTTTAATAAAAGACAATCGTGTATGCGTAATCTGATGACTCATTTTAAATGTGTTCCTAAATGTAATTTATTTTTACAACTTATTTAAAAGGTAGTCGTAAATGTTCGTCAGTTTACTCCTAATACAGAAGACAGTCTCAAGTTTACGCAATTTTACAATTCATACAGACGAGAGTCGTATATGTGCATAATTTTACTACTAATAAAAACGACAGTAGTAAATGTACAGCATCTTATCACTTACAGATGACAGTCGTAAATGGTTTTTTTTTTATTTTAATTACTCATACAGACGAAAGTAGTACATGTACGTAATTTTACTACTTAACAGACGACAATCGTAAATTGTTTTTATTATACTACCCATACGGACGAAAGTCGTAAATATTTTATATTTTACTACTCATACAGACGAAAGTCGTAAATGTACGTTCTTTTGCTACTCATACAGACGAGAGAAGTAAATGTTTTTTATTATACTACTGATACGGACGAAAGTCGTAAATATTTTATATTTTGCTACTCATACAGACGAAAGTAATAAATGTATACGTCCTTTTGCTACTCATTCAGATGAAAGTAGTAAATGTATATGTACGACATTTTTCTACTTATACAGACGAAAGTCGTAAATGTACGTTCTTTTGCTACTCATACAGACGAGAGTAGTAAATGTACGTAAGTTTATCACTTAACAGACGACAGTCGTAAAAGTACGTTATTTACTACTTAAGTATAGAAAAATCGTAAATGTAACTAATTTTGCTAGACATATAAATGGAAGTCATTAACATACGTCATTTTTTAATGTAAACATACGACAGTTGCAAATTTTTTAATGTAAATTTAACGCTTTAATTGATGTTGCTGATAAATATGGAAAACACTGGGTTTAACTTCATCCTGCACCATGCTTTTTCTTTTTTTTATTTTTTAATTAAGACAGCACGAGCCGGATGAGGCTGAAGATTGGCCCAGCCGGATTTAATATCCGGACTGCCTCTGGAGGGGCGAGTGACGGAGGTCGTAGCCGTGTTTATTTTACACGGTTGTGTGTTTAGTATCGGAGAAGAGTCAGCGTTAGCAGCATTGAATGGGTTTTTTATTTCTACAACGCTAACAGTGATTAAAGTTTCGGACTCGGATATCTATACAGTAGTTTTGTTTAAATGAGTTCTTTCTTTTCTTCACTGAAGAAATATTCGTCTTTGTCAAACTAGTGAAACAAATGCGTTCAACAAATTATTGAAACAAAGTTAGTTTTTAAAGGACTACATTCGTTTTTGGTACCAAACCATGACTTTGTAACATTAGGATAAATAGAAATATTTTAATGTCTCTGTTCTCAGTGACAACACTCTAACTTGCTGAATAAACTAGATCTGGACCGAGTTGAATTTGTTCATTTCTGAAATATGACTAAAAAAAGAAAAGTAAAGTAAAATGGAATGTATAGGTACAGTATGCCCAAAAACTTGGTTTTGAGGCATTTAGTCTGCAAAAGTTACAATCTGTAGTATGTCTTATTGTTGTAATTTTATGGAAATATAATTATTGATTTCTAAACTAACTGATGTCATACTAAACAAGAACAATTGGTAAAAAAGAAACAATTAGCATATATGTTTGTCAGATATGTTTTTTTAGGCGTATAGTCTGAAAAAGTTACGGTATGTTTTATTTTTGTTTCGTAGCATCTTCAATCTTAAACTAAAAAATGAAAACATTTTTAATATGTAGGCATAAAGGTTTGTCTATACTTATTTTTAGGGCGTTATTCTGAAAATGTTCTTGATGTTTTCTTTACTCAAAACTATTTAATTGTTAATTTCTGAGCTGAACTACCTGTAGATCAACTGACACTTTAAAAAAAAATCTTTTTTAATATGTAGCCATAAAGATTTTTCCAAAGTTATTTTTAAAGCGTTTAGTCTGAAAATTATACAGTCTGTTTGATTTGTATACTTGTAGCACGTGTTTACTAACCAGACGAATATCGCTGTAATAATGTTTATAATAAATAACGAAAAACTCGAATAATATTATTATTAATTTGACGATGGCCTGATTAAACCAGTGGAAGAGTAAATAGAACACTCAGTGCACCGGATAGTGAATTAATTAATTAAAATGCAAACATCAGAGGAGTAACAGTAAATAAAGGGATAATTAGCAAAGGCACGTTGGCAGCATTGCTAAAGGTGGGAAGGGAAGGGGAGTGTGTTGAAATACAATGAATGTTGAGTTTATATCCTATAAAGAGTGTTGATATTTTAACTATAGATATATACAGTAATTGCATTATAAACTAACCGATCTCATTTGGTTTTATAATAGTTATGTTATCTTTTAATTTAAACTGCTACTTGTTAACGATTCATACAGAAAAAGATCAGTCATTTTTATTTTTCAATATCTGAACAGCGAACACTTATTAAAAGAAAAACAAACCGTAACGCATCTCAAGGAGGAAATGAAAACTCTTCACAGCAATAATTTTTAAATGTTTATTTTCAACAAATCAATAATTTTGATTTGTTTGCTATTGAAAAGTTTCTTACACAACGTCATTTACGAATCAAACATTTTTACAAACATTTTTTTTTTTAATTTCGAATGCCTTCAAGTTTAATAATTTTATTTTGGCTGTAAGTGGCTGAATTCCTGGGGATTGACAAATGTTGGTAGCTTATTTAGTTGGTTTAAGCCCATAAGGGGGGTTTTCAGTTCGATCCCAATCCGAGCCATAAGTTTTGAAAGGGATCAACTGAGAGTTGATCTCCAAAAGCTATTCATTTGTCATTGAGATAGAAGTTAATGAAACTTCATTAACTAACATCCCATTAACATTGGGATAGCAGTTGAAACACATACAAGTTAAAACATATACTTGGATGTAAGTTTTCTTTACAGTAACAATTTTCTGGGTATAAGTATATTTGAATTAAACATCTTTTGTTTATTACTTATAAAACGACAATATTGACACCCAAATAACAATTATTCTGAGTTCAAATTGACCATAAAACGAAATTCGTAGTGGAGAAAACAAAGGACTCCTTTATGGTGGACAATGCAATGTTTGTTTTAACCTTTCGAAACTACCCATACACGTACTGTGGTAATGACCCACCCATACACGTACTGTGGTAATGATCCACCCGCCCACCCACACACGTACTGTGGTAATGACCCACCCGCCCACCCATACACGTACTGTGGTAATGATCCACCCACCCACCCACACGTACTGTAGTAATGATCCACCCGCCAACCCATACACGTACTGTGGTAATGATCCACCCGCCCACCCACACACGTACTGTGGTAATGACCCACCTAACCACCCATACACGTACTGTGGTAATGATCCACCCGCCCACCCACACACGTACTGTGGTAAATACCCACCCGCCCACCCATACACGTACTGTGGTAATGATCCACCCGCCCGCCCACACACGTACTGTGGTAATGATCCACCCGCCAACCCATACACGTACTGTGGTAATGATCCACCCGCCCACCCACACACGTACTGTGGTAATGACCCACCCACCCACCCATACACGTACTGTGGTAATGATCCACCCGCCCACCCACACACGTACTGTGGTAATGACCCACCCACCCACCCATACACGTACTGTGGTAATGATCCACCCGCCCACCCACACACGTACTGTGGTAATGACCCACCCGTCCGCCCATACACGTACTGTGATAATGATCCACCCGCCCACCCACACACGTACTGTGGTAATGACCCACCCGTCCACCCATACACGTACTGTGGTAATGATCCACCCGCCCACCCACACACGTACTGTGGTAATAACCCACCCGCCCACCCATACACGTACTGTGGTAATGACCCACCCGCCCGCCCACACACGTACTGTGGTAATGTCGTATACCTGTCGTGTTTCAACTGTCCCATTTCCTCATATTAAAATGCTACATTTTCCTTCTCACTTTAATTAAATACTAAGTCATTGCCAATCACATTTTCCTCTTTTTCCTCGCAGTATTTTCTAGGACGTTTGCCGTTTAACTTGTCGACGATTACATAGTGTTCTACCGACAATAATTGATAGAATATCACCCTAGATATGCACGTTAAAGCATGTACATGCCTGCACGTTTTAACATGAATTTTATATAAATAAACATGTCCAAACAAACGTGCAAAATCATGCAATGTCCTAAAACGAAAAACTAATGTTGATTTTAGACGTGCATTTAAATCCATAGAACAGTTTCATAATTACGATAAAACACTGAATTTCCTTCCCTGTCGCCCATGTTGGTTAATCCCGTAAGAACAATGTTATTTGCGAATCCATATTTTTCGTTATTTATTGACCAACGGTAGTGTATGGGGTGTCATTTTAAACATCGTATTACTTATGGTATATTTAATACATACATCAATTTTGAAAAATAGGTGAAAATAAAAGCTTAAATCTAAATATTTTAATATTTTTTCTATAAAACTAATTATGTATTCGCAAAGCAATTCCAACGTGCCATTTCATGCTTAATCAAATTCAATCTGTTTGGGAAAAATCTTATACAAAATAACTGTTTAATTTGGATACACGTGATCGTATGTCCGGTTCGAAAATAACATTGTTCTTATGGGAATAAAACCAATATGGCTGGTAGCCTCTGCAGACTCTTAAGCTAATAAATCAACTGATTCATACCACTGCAGAAGACACAGCTTCTCCTAGTGATGATACAGCATCACGTTACTGATAAGAGTGATAAAGGCGAGCCAGTTAATGTATTCTTGATAGAAGGTCGTTAATAACTTAGGAGAGGGAATTGGAGGGGGTGACACACCCTCGTGGACTAATTATTTAATCTGGAATCTCTGTGGAAGTGAGGTAAAGAGGGTGGGTTAAGGTGGTGTTCGCTGAGGCGAGCGATTATATGCAAGCAAAAAATTATTATACTCTTTCGCTATTAATATAGACGATGATAGGCCAAATTCATTGTTGACCGTTAAGTGGTCGCGGATTCAACAATTTTACTGTCTCCCATATTTGTTACCTTAGAGAAAGTATTGTGATCGTCAAGTTTTTTGTACCAAGCTGGTCTAAAAATCCATTTTAGGGTCCCCCTGAAACCAAAAAAGTGGGTTTTTGAAAAATATTTTGGATGTCTGTCCGTATGTGCGACTGTCTGTGTGTATGTGCACTTCGCTGGAGACCAAATGGACGGATCAATTTTTATGAAATTTGGTATGAAGGCGTATTTAGCCAATATCTTCAAATAGTTTTTCACTTTTTTGAAATTTTATTTTATTTTTTTAAAATTGTTATGGGCAAAAACATACAAAGATGGAATTTTCTCAAAAACAGCTCTAACGAATCTGATTCAGAAAAGGTGCGAATTACAATTTAAAATATTTTAGTAAAAACTGCATGACTCTAACTTGACTAGTTTTTGAGTTATGACAAAAAAACATAATTGAGAATCAAACTGGTAATTTCGAAGATTTGATTTGTTAGTGTCTAATATGGAGGAAAGTTTATTTGTTACCATTTATTTTACTAATATTCCAAAGTGATTGTTCTTATTCCATGCTAGAAATCTAAACACACAGAAAAGAACAATTCAAATTCTGATGAAATTGTAAATACTTCATTTACAATTTCACCAGAGCCTTACAATTTAACAGTCTCCAGAGGATGTCGGCCATGTTGGTTTTAATCCCATAAAAACAATGTTATTTGCGAATCATTATTTTTCTCGTTATTTTTATTGGCCAAAAGTTGTGTTTGAGGTGTCAATTTATAAGTTACCATATTGTACACTGGGTTTGCTTTTGATATTTTGAATACATACGCCTCGTTTTGGGAAATGGGTGAAAATAAAAACTTCAAACTAAATATTTTTGTATTGTTTTCTATAAACCTAATTAGGAATTCGCAAAGCAATTCCAACGTGCAATTTCATTTTGGGTCAAATATAATTTGTTTGGAAAAATCAGTTTAATAATAACTGTTTGGTTTGGATACGCGTGATCGTATGTCCGGTTGGAAAATAACATTGTTCTTATGGGATTAAAACCAACATGGCCGACAGCCTCTGCAGATTATTAAGCGTCGCTGTGAGCGAATGCAAAGATTTAAATACCACAACATTTTCTTTAGTCTGTAGAATTATGATACAAAGTTCCGCGAAAAAAGAACAAAGCAGTACAGACATAAATTTGAAGCTCAATCGGGAATCTCTGGGAAACGTGTAAATGTGCAAAATTTACTGAATTCTGAGAAATGTACAGACAAGTCATATTTTTATAGCCGAAAACTACAGTTCCAAAAATTACGTCCACATTATTAATTAGTTGTAATAGTTTCTATACACTAACACCGATTACACTTTAAAATGTTTCACCAGCATAGTTTGTAATAGGAAGAAATTTTATGTCAAAAGAGGGGAGAAGTAATGTGAAAATGTGTCTGTGCTGGGTGATTTAAATGACAGCTGTTTTGAGAACAGGTCGTATCTATGTAGCAGAGAGGGGTGCGTTTTCCAGCCCACTTCAGCTCTCCTTTAAAAGGGTGGATATTAGGGACGAACTCAACCGTAAATTGGCACATCTGAAGGGTTAAAACGCTAATTAAGGGTTATTTTGTAGTTTAAATGTCCGTTACAAACGCTGGTGGTAGGCTTATGTACTATCTAACTGATATAAGTTAACAACCAAACAGCCCTGAAATAAGTAAATTCTACCTTCTAAGACAAATTATCTGCGTATCACTGACTTCGTAATTTGTAGGGTCTACGAGCTGAATAGAGAATTTTTAAATTGAATATTAAACGTAGGGATAGATAATTCATTGGTTTGGAAATTATTATAAACTAGCGTTAGGGTGTCGGTCTGCTAGACCTATGTTCGAATCCCCAACTGAGCTAATAGCCGCTACTTTACTCGAATAGTCGCTACTTTACTCGAATAGTCGCTACTTTACTCGAATAGTCGCTACTTTACTAGAATAGTCGCTACTTTACTCGAATAGTCGCTACTTTACTAGTTGAAAAAAAGTTCAGGCTTATGCAGCAGCTCCTGCAAGCTGATTAATGAAGTTAACAAAAAAACTAATAAAAATTAACACTAAAAATAAAACCGTTACTCAGAGAAGCAATTAACAGAGGTCACATCCAATAGTGCGCTGAATGCGTGTCGAATTAGTGTGTTGAGTATTTATTTCTCCAGTTAGACAGACGGATAGCAGGACCAGCATCTTGTCAAATCCCTCCTTTATCCATCCCAGATTTTCCACAATTAACGTACCAATTATTACTGCAGATTTATGAAGATTTATAATAGTTGTGATCTACTTGGAACTGCCACCTTGGCGTTCTCTGCGGGCATAAGGAAGCAACTTACGTTTTTTTTTTTTTCTTTGCACGTTATGAAGGCTTGCAACAAACTCGGTTTCGGGTTCAGTATTTTGTCTCCAGTCTGTCGCTCGACTCAACTCAACCAATCTGAACTGTGAGACCACTACAGATCGTAGATAGTGATTGAGGCAGCTAATAAATTGGCTAAAAGAGACAATTTCAGTGTAGAATCGCCTAGCTAGTTGCGCAGAGCCAGTGAAACCTATGTGCATAGCTAATTCTCATTGATTACGAATAGTTGTCTTTGTTTTTTATCAGATTATTTATTCGGATATGAGACGCCGACACAGCCTGAGTGTAGTATGAGTGTGGATGAACTGTTTAGTCTGGTCGAATGTCCCTTAGAAAGAACAATTTATTAACAGCCCAATATCCTGACCAATTAAGGAACAAACAGATTTGCGTGGAATCCGAACCAAATAGTACTGGTCTGATTTTCAGCTTAGGACAAGTCCGACACTTATTCATTTCCCTATACAGTACAACTTCCGAACACTGGCTATCACCAAACATCAACACCTTAGATTTTTCTAGTAGTGTTCAATTTGATAGTCTCCATTGAGCGGACGCTAGTAACTACCAAAACAACTTAGGTATTTGGAAGGAAATAAAGGCTTCTTTCAGTACAGTATCAGCGGTGCCTTATTCTTATCAGATTGCGCTGCTATCTTTACGACGCATCGTGCACAATTTTCGGGTTTAGATATTTAATTACATTCAATCACTGTATGTAATTAAGAGATAGCTAAAGAATTTATTTGACCTTCTTTCTTATCACGAGATGATAAGAAAACCTAATTAGTTTATTGGAAAAATGCATGGTGCAATAAGTTCGACTGATAGTACAATACATAATTAATTACTTCAATAATAAATTCGATACGTTTAGTGCGAGATTATAGATAGTTAAATAAATTTACATAAACATTGAAATTATTTATGAAATTCATAATGATTAAAGGTAAGAAAAATTTTGCGTTGATGTCGTGTAGATTAGCTAGAAACTAGTGATCGTGCGCAGTGGAGTAGATGGATAGCACTAGCAGGAAAACACGGTACATATCAATAATAAACGCTGTTGGGATAAAAAGTACAATATCATTAACTGCCATCCATCATAGCAGCCACATTGACTTGCACAGAGACAATAATGAGTCGCAGATGAAGGGCAGCTAAGTGGGTCGTCGAGTCGACCTCATAACACCAATGATCTCAACCCCTTTCTAGGCGAGGGGGTGGTGCGACCTCATTGGTTCGGTGTCCCACAAACACCCGAGTTGGAGATAATGCTTTTTAATTTGGAATTTATTCCAAACGAAAGACTGTTTACCTTGCAAACGGAATACATGCAGTATTATGTGTGTTTATGAAATCGTAAAACATTTAAAAGCGAAAAAATTTGTAAAAAATAACGTATAAGATTATTTCTGTAGACATACATCTTTAGAACTCAATGCGGTTTCATGGGTAATATAAAAACAATCGGTTATTATTTTCTCTTCGTTTAAAAGAAGAGGCTCCATTCCTCCTAGACCCCAATAACCCTCCCACTGGCAAATGACACCGTTTGACTCTAAAAGTGTCCAAAACAGCCTTGAAACCCAAACATGCAACACTTAAAAGAGTCTGCAGAGGCTGTCTTGTCGGCCATGTTCGCTTTAATGCCATAAGAACAATGTTATTTGTGAATTCATATTTTTCGTTATTTATTGACCAAAACTTGTGTATGAAGTGTCATTTTAAACTTAATCATACTGCGCTTTTGGTTTGCTTTTGACATGTATTCTAAAATACATACGCCTAGTTTAGAAATATAGGAGAAAATAAAAACTTAGAAGTAAATATTTTTTATATTTTTTTCTTTAAAACTAATTAGGATTTTGCAAAGCAATTCCAACGTGCAATTTTATTCCTAATCAAATGCAATTTGTTTGGAAAAAATCCGTTAAAAAATAACAGTTTAGTTTGGATACGCGTGATCGTACGTAGGGTTAGAAAATAACACTGTTTTTATGGGATTGAAACCAACATGGCCGACAGCCTCTGCAGACTCTTAAGAAAATGAGGCTAAACTAAGTTGGGCTACGTTTCGGGTTTGTTTAGGCTAATACTATGTTTATTTCTTATCTAATTTTCGAATTCTGACTGTAAAAGCCTTTACATTTGATACCCAATCCGGTAGAATTTGAAATACTAAACGTAATATCAAAACATTAGATTATTTTCGTTTTCGAGGCAATGGCCTACCAGTTTCCACCCGAAAAGAAGGAAAAACTCTTATTTTGACCAAAAAGTGCCCTTGAAAATATTTATCAATGTATGAATTTTTAGGCTCTTTCTTGCTTGTCGAGAAATACCTGACTTAATTTTGACAATGTAACAAGATTCTGTTGAACTATACAATTCAGTACCCGTAAAAAGTTGGATGTCCAAACTAGTACGGCAACATGTTGGGGAAATAATACGCGGTTCTGTTGTAAAAAAATCCCTTCAATTCGAGGATCCGTCTGGTAGCTCAGGCTGGTGACACGTTCTTCTACAGATCCAAGATGCAAGTCAATAACATCCACCAGCATGATATATACGGAGGCAACAGAAAGTTCACCCGTAATTGTGAAACAGGCCATTCTCACCTGAACAAAAGAAAAAAAGCAGTCAAACAAGTGCCAGGGGGGAGTCCCTGCTAGGGTAGAAATTGGATGTGCGCTACTTAACTTGGTCCAGCTACTTCCTCTTCAGTTTCTCTCATTTACGACTCGCGCAAGAAAAACATATTACAACCATTGTCGTAAACATACGCGGGGATTAAGTGTTAAAGTAGGTGCCAGCATTTTATGATCTTATGGCATTTAACGACCCTTTCAAATCAACAGTGCACACGACTGTGGTTAGGCGTATTGTAAAAGAAACTGGATCAGCAAATCAATAAAGAGTTTTTGCATTTTCGTGAAAGTTTAACGTTTACCATATGCACTTCTTGTTCTTTAAATATACGCAATTCGTTGCCGTTAAACAATACAACGTGCATAATTTATAGTTGCAGTTGGCAATACTGTCTATTGTAAGTATGAAGTTTTAAGCCATGCTCAATTAGATCTCAATGTTATCTTTATTGTAACCGTTTGGTCTATTATGGTTTTTGGAGCTGTGACAAATCAAAACACAGAAGATATAATTTAAATAGATTACAAGAGTCCGAAAATGTGTCTATTACACCGAGACAACACAGTTTTCACGAAATGATACACGTATTTTCAGGTTATGTTTAAATCAAAAAGCTTGATTTGTAGCAGCTACAAAAATACGATAAAAAATAATTAAACAGCGTGAACGTTTTCTCCGGTAATGGTAATCTTTTGTGTAGCAGCCAAACAATTTGAAATTGTATGATTCGGTCTGTGTTTTTCGCTAAATGTTTTGTATTTAGAATACTTTTTAAAGATCTATACTGATACCCAAGTAAAAGTCAAAACAATAATACTGACTGTAAACATATTTGAAGTTTAGGTATAAAGTTTAACAATACAGTATTTAGATAACAATATTTGAAATAAATGGTTCCAAAGAACTGGCACAAACTTTCCCCCATATTAAACACTAAAAATATCAAAACTTTGAAAATTACCAGTTTGATTCCCAATATGTTTTTTTGCCATAAATAAAAAACTAGTCAAGTTAAAGACATGCGGTTTGTAGTAATATATTTAAAATTGTAATTCACATATTTCACAGCTAGAGCTGTTTTTGAGAAAATTCCATTTTTTAATGTTTTTTGGCCATAAAAATAACTATAATTTAAAAATAGTGAAAACATTGTCTGGATATATTGGATAAATACACACACATACCAAATTTAATAAAAATTGATCAATCCGTTTGGTCTCCAGCGAACTGCGCATACACACAAAGATTTTAAAAATGCGCATACATAAATAAATAAAAAAAAAAAAACACACACTCACTGTGTTTGGCTCAGGGAACCCTAAAATGGATTTAAAGACCAAAGTGTAAAAAGATTTTTTTGGACGATCACAATACTTTCTTTCTCTATGATAACGCATATGGGAGAAAGCAAAAAGCAAAGGTCTTAATTTTAAAATTTCAATTCACATGAAGTTTTTTTTTCATTAGTTACTATTTTGACTAACATCAATACAGACCAGAACTTTGTGTTGGCGATTATTGATTTTTATTTTAACTTCTAAGATTGCATTTTCAAGACAAGCTACCTTATGAATAAATTTACCCTCCAATGGCACATGCTTACATTTACATCTCTACGATTGACAACCTGGCTTTGAACCAAGAGGAGTGATAATGCATATACCTGACATGAGTGGCGCTATAGTAAAGCTCTGACGTGCGGCGTTGCCGAGAGCTCACTGCGTCTGGCAATATATAACGATATTTAAAAACTAAAAATGTATAAGAGAATATACACAATATAAAAACATGCGGCCATAAAATGTTTACTTGCGCACAAATTTACATATCTAAACAAGTAGGTTATTAGAAAGGAACAGATAAAGAAGTGAAATATAGCATCAGCGCATGGCGTGACGGCTGGATAATACGATCAAATCATTGGTCGTAGCTTGACCTCGTCGTAGTTCCAGAACTTGCTGTATGAGCGCTCTGAAGTCAAGCCGAGTCCAGACTCGATCGTCACTCTTGGAGCCAATCGTGAAAACTCAACCGAGCCACATACGAGCCATTACACGGCGGGTGGCTGTGAGAGTGGCCACTGGTCAGGGAGAAAAGGGATCAGTTGATCCATATAACCGCCAACACTCCAGTGGTTTAGTGGATAATCCATTCATTGAGAAACATATTTAACACTAGTTAAACCTTTGTTTACTTTGCACGCGTCGTGTGCCAACCTTGTCATTTCCTGTAATTTTGGTATTTTTCTTTTCATTTCTCACTTACATTTTTTTTAAATTAGCCCCCCTTAGCTCTTTTATTCGTATGGTGAATGGAAAAATTTCGTATTTGTTGTAATAATTTATCACACATGTTGAATGAATTGTCTTTCAATCTTTTTAATAATTTATACCGTATATAATAATTTCGTTTTATGTCGTACACTAAAGAAGTTTTATATATTATATTAACAGTACATAATACATCACTAAACTTACTATTACACTTCCTGTGATTTGATCTACTAAAGAATTGCTTATAAAGCTTAAGACTGGCTGGTTCGTGTGAGCGTAGATGGCAACCATTAGGAGGACTTATTCATCGTAGTAGTCTGGCTTAAAATTTACTACCCATTCGATTAACAACATCTCCTAAATTATGAGATTTTAGCACTTCGCGTTCAAAACTAACAATGGCAAACTAACATTGGTAGTAAACCCGTAAATTCACACGGGGATTGTGATTACTGTCTGATTGCAGATTGAACAATTAGTTTGGACGTGTGGCATTGTTGCTACTAAACGTATTACTAAAAAAACTAGGGGACACCCCTGCACGCTTCGTGTGCCAACCCCGGCACATCCTGCGCTCGTGACACCTCGGCACATGACTTTTGACTAAAAATATTAGTATCTAAACTGTATAACGTACAATCACAATATTCAATTTATTTACAGTTTCTCACTCACATTACTTGTGTTGCTACCTATTTATAAACACCCAATGACAATAATTAGCCTATTTCGTGTTCATTTATTTTGTTTTTTAAACAGCTGAAGTTTAATAAAATAAATAAAATAACTGCATTGTATTGAAACCCTCAAGTCCAGCGGGACGAAGCACTAAAGTCGGATGTGAATAAAACCATGCTTACAACCTTCCCTGGTTTTAACATTATGAAATATCTAACCTTCTCAATATTATAAAACCTTTGTTTACTTTCCAACAGATGTTGATTGTGCGGATATCATTACAGTATTTACATTTGAACAGCTGTTACTTATCGATTCATTTAAATATCTCTCCGTGTTATTCTTATGGCCGGAAAACGTAGATTGGTGGTTTCCCGTGTCTTTCAGGGTGAAAGTATTGAAGAACGAAGACCTAATTGCACAACTACAAACAGAGGAAATTTTTTTTCACGCCTCAACCCTTTAAATTGGTCAAGAAATAAGGCAGGAGTTGCGTTGACAAAAACACGTTGAGCTCAGATAGTAAGCAGACTATAAGTCCCTCACACTCATCCTACATTCATAGTGACCCCTATGCATTTATAATTACCTTAAAATACGCACAAGTTGTATCGGAAATTCATATCTAAGAGAATAAGAAAATTTAGGAAGTATCATTTCAATTAAATTTACTATATTAGAAACTAAATATGCAAACAAAAGAAAAATGTCTTGTAAACAAACAAATCTTTAGATATTATAATATCATGACTTTACCATATTTATGAATTTATGAAACACTATTATTTGTTAAAAACAATCTATCAAGTTTTCAAACAACAAAACTACACAATCTTCGTTCTCAACCCGACCTTAAAATACCATACTTCTTAACCACTTTATACAAAAAACATATTCATTACAACGGGATAAAATTATACAACAAACTAACAACTCATTTAAAAGAAGAAAAACATATCAGCAACTACAATCTAAAATGACAAAATGACTCGATGTCTTCAAAACCGGTGGGATCATTTTTCTCCCTGTATTGCATCTCCCTTACCATAATAGGGAGACATAAATTGAGATTCGGTGAAGGGTATAATATGCTATCAGAGCAGAAAACTGCTTCGCTGATTCTCAAACATTTTTATTCCATTACGTTAAATGGAAAGTTTTATCATATAACGGTCAGGTCAGATCATAAATATCCATATTACTAAACTTCAACTGTTAATAAAATGTCGAGTCAGCTGATGCCCATAAGTTGAACAAATACTAATCACAAATCCTTAGAAGAATAATACAATCGTATCTCGAAAATGACACAGACATTTTAAATATCAAAAAAGAAATCACAAGATTCAGTAAAAAGTACCATAACAAATCATAAAATCAGCAAAATTTCTTGCCGTAAATCTGTTAAATAACAGTGCTTCTCAGCTACATTACATTGACACAGCTTCCTGGATCTCAGCTACATTACATTGACACAGCTTCCTGAATCTCAGCTACATTACATTGACACAGCTTCCTGGATCTCAGCTACATTACATTGACACAGCTTCCTGGATCTCAGCTACATTACATTGACACTGCTTCCTGGATCTCAGCTACATTACATTGACACAGCTTCCTGGATCTCAGCCATCGCTTTGATTAACTAACTACGATATCCATAAAAGCTTTTTTTAATTTTCTTTAGTTAGTGTCCAAATTCGCGAACATATAATACGTGTGCTTTTATAATATAACTAGCTGTACCCGCCCGCTTCGCCGGTCATAATATTGAGTTTGGTTATATAATCGGAATGTGCAGCAAGCTTCCAGTTTACACTGTATCCAATTAATTTATATCCAATTCAGAACAGCTGATGTTATGTATAATTTACTACTTATTCAATTATTTTTAATTTTAAAAGTTTTAAAATTTTAAATTAGAAAGTACCTACTTAGGAGGCAACACAAAATATTGAACGAATGAACATCAAGCACTACAGTTTTGTTTTACAGTAAAACAATGTAAGCCTACTTTGAGAGGGAGCAAAGTAGGACATTATGGCTGTATGCAAATTAATATTGTAATATTGCTATTTCAATCAGACTTTTCTTGTATTGTACAAACTTTGATTGTCTAAAAAATATCTGAAAGTCTACTTTTAGAGGCCGTTAAGTATTGCAATTGACTCTAAATCAATAAAACGTTGGGGTTCTCGCCATGTTTAGCTAGATCCGATGATGGCTATAAATTTGTTAAAATTAAATTTAAAATGTTCCGATTGAAAACAGTTTGTTCTGTTAGATAAAAAAGTTTCACAAAGTCTAGACAAAACTGTAAGTTTACTTTTAGAGGGCACAAAGTACTATAATTGACCCTGAATAAATAAAATATTGTGTTTCTCACCATTTTTAGCCATGTCCTATGATCTGGGTATGCATGCTTTAAAACAAAATTGTTAATTTTCCGATTGTAAAGTTTGTTCTCCTAGATAACAAAGTGTCATAGTCTAGAAAAATCTGTAAGTCTACTTTTAGAGGGCGCAAAGTACGGTAATTGACTCTGAATCAGTGAAATATCGTGTTTCTAGCCATGTTTAGCCATGTCCTATGACATGAATATAAATGTGTTCAGATTAAATTGTATATTTTCCCATTGAATACAGTATGTTCACCTAGATACAAAAGTTTCACAGTCTAGAAAAATCTGTAAGTCTACTCTTAGAGGCCGTAAATTAACCAATTTGATTTACACGCACAAATTGAAAATCTAGCTCTACTTAAGGATGAAGATGAGATAGAGCAAAAAGTCATAGGACCAAAGTTGTAGATGGTCTCAAATCAGGCACAGAAAATGGTGTTAGTTTTGCTGTAGAACCATTCACAGTCCAACTAACGAAACGCTGTTTTTGGCATTTAAAAATTTTGGCACTAAAAAGGCTACCATCTTCGATTTACTAAGAATTTGTCAAAATCCATTCTTATTGCACATCTACAACATAAGACCTTTGACTCTACAACATTTCAGCCTTGTAGGCTTAGTACTTTTTTAGTTAAAGCCGTTCTGCTGGATTTATAATCTATAAAAACCTTGCAAGTCTACTTTAGGAGGATGCGAAGTAGTGCAATCTTATGACATTTATTAGAATCAAACATTTTCTTTAAAATTTCACAGTGAAAACCAAACTAGTCAAGTTTTAGTGTAATACTTATGTTTCATTTATTATTTTTTTAATCATCTTTTTTAAACAAATTATTGTATCGAATAACATTCCAATGTTATTCTTAAGGGGAAAAGAAACGTTGTTGGGATGTTTTTTTTAGTACCGTTGTTAGGAATGGAATTTCGAGAAATACTTTCTTAGTGGGCCTTTATGATTCCCAAGCCAAATTCCCTACAAATTTGATCAAAATATGTTCTGTGGTTTCGGAGATTTCGTGGTGAGTACATCGTTTATGGATTTTATATATTAAGATTAACGTTTAAAAATGTTTTAATTTTGTTTAAAATAAATACATAGGCCTGCCTTAACTCAAAATCTGTGGTTAGTTGCATACATATATTCCTTGTCCAAACATGAATTTAATATAAAATGTTTAATATATATCACAAAGATTTAGGATTAATGGGGAAACTTTACTGACTGTTATAATTAATTACAAATTTGATATATTAGCTTGAAATTACCTCAAATTACCCCCAAAGGATCTAAATTTGTCGCAGAAAAAAAACACTATTCGAACGCACGTCACACGATATCTGCTGAAGATATAAACACTAATTTTTCATAACTTGATCACTTTGCTTTTACAAGAAGACGTCTTGAAACCGGAATCAGTAATGACAGCACAGATTGTTCGTGCATTGAGTTGTGCGTTGAAAAATGTGCATTCAAGCGTTCTTGGAAGATGCAGTGTCAAGCTTCAGCAAGATTAGCGAACATGTGGAAACAAGATTTGTATTCTGCTAAGTGGTGTTTGTACGACACAACTATTGTATGAGATTCAAAGGGTGCCACTGCTAAAAAAGGATATTGCATTCGTTTTCAAATGGATTCTCTTTTTGAACTGAGTTATCCAAACAGTTGGCCCCCAAAACTCAAACTACTTTCTGTAGAAATATATTAATGGGAAGTAAATTAACCGAAGCTAAATTTGAGCATGGATCGGCGCGCGTGTAGTAGAGCAAGCAGTGTTGCTTTACATTCAGTTATCCAGTTATCGCTATCAGATAAGAGTAAGGCAATGCTCATAAATAGAAATATATTCTTCTGAATTTACAATCGGTTTAGTGTAAAGTAAATCTACACCTGTAAAAGGCAAATACCACTAATTCACTAACTTATTCACTCACCCTCTAAGAAGGTACCACGGAGTGAAGTGTAAGCAAACGTAGAGAACCACACCATTGCGAAGAATTAGAAATGTCGGATATTAGGATTATACATAAATAAATATTGAGTTGGTCTGATGATATTTTCTCGGATAGCGAAATGTTTCTTCTAAAAAAATTATTTATTTACATTTTTAAGACAATTTATTTTCAAATTACAAATATCTTCCAAAAAGACGAGCTTTGTGAAAATTGTTAATGAGATTACTTCAGTGCCATTTAGCAAGAGAACATATTTCTGATGCCCATTTGCCTGTTGTATTGTAGCAATTGCAACATTTAATATCAAATATCATTTAGTAAACCTAAATCATACTTCTTTCTGGATAATATGGTTAGAGGTGTTTGTCTAAATATTTTTTTTGTCACTCGTAACTTTGATATATATATATATATATAGCAATTTCGAAATACCGATTATGTATTTGCCGTGTTGTAAATCTTTTCTAGATCGCCTCGAAGGTAATGAGAGTTATTTTGTTAAATATTATAATAATTAATTATAATAAATATTAAATTGTACAAGGTGCTACTTATTCATCTTAAGAGAATCGAAGAAAAAAAACTCCAAAAAGAACTCGCTTTTGGCTTGTTAGTAAGTCAATTTACTCAATTGACGTATTTGTAGACCGTGCAAATATATCGTGATAACAAACAGTATGCAACAGGTGCAAATATATCGTGCAATCTAGAGCAAACAGCAATAAAGCCTTGATGGACCACAATCAAAAGAAATAAATGGTTCTAAAGGATTGACACAAACTTCCCCCCATATTAAACACTAAAAAAATAAAAACTTTTAAATTACCAGTTTGATTCCCAAATATGTTTTATTTGCCATAACTAAAAACTAGTCAAGTTAGAGACATGCGGTTTTTACAAAAATATTTTGAATTGTAATTCACATCTGTCCTGAAAATTTAATCAAAACCATTAGAGCAGTTTTTGAGAACATTCCATGTTTTAATGGTTTTGCCCATAAAAATAAAAAAACTAAAATTTCAAAAAGTGAAAAAACTGTCTGGATATTTAGCCTAAATACACCTTCATACCAAATTGCATAAGCATTGATTGATCCGTTTAGTCTCCAGCGAAGTCTACATACACACAGACAGACGGACATACATCCGAATTTTTTTCTCAACAAACCACTTTTTGGGGTTTAGGGGACCATAAAATGGATTTTAGACCAACTTGTAAAAAAATTTTTTTTGACGATCACAATACTTCTCTATGGTAAAGTATATGGGAGAAAGTAAAAAGGACTTTCAAAACTAACTATTGTTATAATTTTTATCGTTCATAATATTATTATTTTATATTGTACAATTCTATTGAAAACTATTCTAAACTGGATGTTTACGAATAAAACCTCTAAAGATTCTGGTTAAACTTTGCTCCAGATACTTGCTGCAAGGTCCTTCAAGACGTAACCTACTGCCAGGATTGACACGCCATCCTCCGGGACTGCCCAAGTGGTCAATCGACTTCAGCCTCCGTAGGATGCCGTTAGGAATGTCATCAGTTATCTTCAGGGAGGAGTGGTTGTAGGTCACCGCAGCCTGCACCTTTACACCTGCACCTGGTACATCCTGGAGCCTTCAGGTCATCTGGACAAGCTGCCTGCTCAGAACGCGAGTTCGTCTGGTCTTGTGAACTGGACATGAAATTATCAATGTTAACTCTCGTTTTACTGGTCTCGTTTTGCAAGAACTGATGGAGGTCAACAGCTACTCGCCGGAACTAGCCAACTGCAACAGCTTTTTCCGACTTGTTTTTCTTCAAAACTTTAGTAGTTTGTTGCAACATTCAATTCCTATGACTTAAATATAACTGGTTTGTTCCTTGGTTTTGTTTGGAAACAGTCATTTAGTCTTGCTTAATTGTTTGTTTTATTGCTTAGCTGTTGCTGGTTTGTGGGTATGTCGGGAATTATTAATTTACCTACAGTAGTTTTATACTGTATGTTTCAATTACATAAGATATATAGAGGGTTCAACTGTCAATGTTAATGCCACTTCACAATTATGTAATGTAATTAATATTAATCTATATTATACCACGAGATTTGAAACGTCGTGGACAAAATTATTTAAAAATGAACACATTTTCTAAATTTGGCCAATTCCTTAAATTGTAACTGATTCCTTGAGATAGAACAGTTCAAGTACTACAAAGTACATCTTTTATAAGCTGAGTGAGGAGACGGTAATTATATATGAGACTATTTTTATTTATTTTTCTAATAAAATATAGTACTCATGAATTCTCTTCAATGTCTTTATACATTAATCAACTTAGAAAACATTGAACAAATCTTAAAAAATAAATTAATTACTGTTAGATTTAACTTATCCGGTAAAATTGAGGCAACTAATCATAATTAATGTAAGTGGCCAATTGGAAAATGTTTTGACAGAGTTTTCTAATCAGACATTCTTGATGAGTGCATGGATACTAAAGTGCCTTAAATACTTCTCGTAACAATTACAAAAGAATTTTCAAAGTGTAAACACCATGAAAGACTTAAACAAGTTCTTTATTTTAAACTAAACACCAATTTTATTTATTTACTTATTCTTAAGACGTCGATTGTCAAGATATCGGCGAATATGGATTTCGAATGAGTGTGGTGAGTGTAAATGAACGAATATAGTCATTGATACAAACTAAGGTCAACTGTTCCATAAAAAGTGTCATTAATTTAATGCGAGGAATACTATGCATTTCTAGCTAAGCGAATAAATTAAGTTCCAAAATAAAACGCGTATATATAGCCTACAAACAATATACACTGTATACTAATTGTTTGTACTGACGTTTGAGATGTGATGTTATACTGATGTATTCAGCATAGTTTACTCTCCATGTTACTATGTCCATTTTATTAGATCTAAATCAGAGGCAAACTAGATCCTTTGAGTAAATAAGAATATATCCAGACATGAAACCACTCGTCGGATCCCACACAAAAGAATCAACATCTCAACTCACACAGACGTTTGAAATGCGACCACCTCGGCGCGTAGCATTTCCATGCCAAGCACCCACTCATCCTTTGTGAAGTAGATTGCCTATTTCCCCACCGACAGCAGCATCACCCACCGACAACAATGATCAGCGTATCACCCATTGACAATCGATCTTTGGGTTTTCCACGAGGGAAAGCGTCCACGTTCGCATTGTTGACCTTACGGGTTCCGATTCCACTTGCTGTTGGTCGCAGGCGGAACAACCATCCACAGTTGTAACGGTGTGTTGGAGCTGATCTGTATGTGACCTTCCAGGAGGGGTAGAGTGTAGGCGTGAGCTGACATCCAAGACCTCTGACCCAGTTGTCCAAGGTACCTCTCCACCTGCCGTTGGTCGCAGGCGGAACAACCATCCAGAGTTGTAACGGTGTGTTGGAGTTGGTCTGAGTGTGGCCTTCCAGGAGGAGTAGAGTGTAGGAGTGAGCTGACATACAAGACCTTTGACCCAGTTGTCCAAGGTACCTCTCCACCTGCCGTTGGTCGTAGGTGACACAACCATCCACAGTTGTAACGGTGTGTTGGAGCTGGTCTATATGTGACCTTCCAGGAGGGGTAAAGTGTAGGCGTGAGCTGACATACAAGACCTCTGACCCAGTTGTCCAAGGTATCTCTCCAACTGCCATTGGTCGTAGGTGACACAAACATCCACAGTTGTAACGCTGTGTTGGAGCTGGTCTGTATTTGACCTTCCAGGAGGGGTAGAGTGTAGGAGTGAGCTGACATACAAGACCTCTGACCCAGTTGTATTTGTCACTTGACCGATGACCTCGTCTTCATTTATGCGCTCCGATAAATTCAACGCTTTTCCTACCTTGGCGTATGCTGTTGCAGCATCCTTGCATGTACCAACACGTTTCAAAACCAACAGACGTGTGAACTTAACACTCAGAAATTTAAAGTATTGTTATTATTATTATTTATTGTTTCACCATTTGGGTCATACATATTGTTATTAACCAAACATAATCAAAGGAATATACTTATGGTTTGCACGTCATAATATATGCAATGTCGATTTGCTGTCGAACTGCTACGTAAGAGTTCGTGGTCGATGAACTGATTGCTTAGTACACATAATGCAGTAATGACTGTTGCGTTGTCAATGTCAGTTTTATTTTTCTACGATTATTACAGTAAAAAATCAATCTAAATATTTTTTCCTGTACCCTATACCGGTTGAAATTTGTAAAATTTAATTCATGAACGTCACAAGCTTAAATTTATCTAAGCCAATTTCACGCCTCCTCAGATGTTTTTTATTTTTTATTTTAACAGATTTAAATAAATGACCGAGTCTTTTTTACAAAAGGACCACTAATACTCTAATATAATATTTTTCCTGTATAAATGTAAAAATAGTTTTAAACAGTAAGTAATGAAAAACATCATATACAGAATGTCTAAAGTCGAAAACGTTGATCAGTGTTTGTGAGTCGATACAAAATGAGGTTTGAAGCTAAACTAGTGAAATTAACCTATAGTAGCTTCCAGAATCATAAATATTTCTTATCATTGTTATCTAATTTTCCAAATGAGCACTGTTCTCGAATTCTGTTTAACTTGTGTTATTTTGGTTTAAATACATTTTGTACATAATTTTTGATAATTAACCCATTTCTACAGAAAATATTTCAAAAGGTAATATTTTGGCCATATATATAACTACAATTGCTAATTTATGAGACAAAATCCTGAGTCGTGGCAAACATCACATGAGAGTCAAACATTTCATGGGGGCCGTCCCTAAATTACGCAACAAAAAAAATCGGGATTTACAGATCCCCTCCCCTCCATATAACGGACTTGTAACGGTAATACCTAACCCCCTCAATAATTAAGTAACGCTGTCACCAACCCCCCACCCCTCCAATTTTTGTCATCTATTTTTATGCAGAATATTATTTTATGATAGTCATTGTTTTTATGTTCTTCCGTTTGATTTCTAATGGGGGGAGAATTATTACTAACATTTAAAATCTTTTTAAAATATTGTATTTTTGAGAAAAAGTCATATTTTTAAAATGAGTTTAAACAAATTATTGAGGTTTATTAGTTACATAACGCTGCGTAGAAACCCCCATACCCTCCCCCGTAACGGTGTATAATGCTGCCGACTACCTCCTCCCCCCTAAAGGCGTTACGTAATTTAGGGATGGCCCCTGAACACAAAACTATTTTTGTGCAAAATGATAAATCATAAGTTACCTATAGTATATAAGTGCCTCAAATGAAAAGTGAAAATAAAAGCATTGACTATAGAAACAGACTGTGCAAACAGTGCACTTGCTGAAGACGTGCACCTGTGCAGCTATCAGACGAACTGGTTTCAAATCAGCGCTCTCGGACGACTGTTTAGCGTACTGTTAGTTCAGCTATTAGTCACTTCAGCGTGTAGGGATGAAAAATATAGAGGGAGTCCGCTGGCTCTACCTGTGAAAACCGAACATGAACTAATTTTATGGAATCAATGTAAGCGGACAGTCTTCTTGTATATATAGTCAATGATCAACTAGTGGTGCAGTATAAGGAGAATCCAGAGGTATATATTGTATTCAGATGTTGTTGGCCCTGAGGAGGAGGAGGGGGATATGAGCTGTCCGTGTGTTGTCTCCCGGTCATTACAGGCCTTGTTCGCGGCTCTCTCACCTGCTCCGGAAGTCCAACGGTCACCGGAAACTGAACACCGGGCCTCTTCGAGCCGCAGTGGCCTCTCCTTGCACTTGATATTGTCGAGGATATCAAGGAGCCACTTTACAGCGTCGAAAAGACGGTGCTGTTCTCTGATTGCCACCGATATTCACCGCAACGGATTGTCACGACATTCTAGACCAGTGGTTCTCAACCTGGGGGGCGCGCCCCCCTGGGGGGGCGTGAGAGAATTTCAGGGGAGGCGTGAGGGTACAAAGAAAAAAATTAAAAAGTATATATTTTGTTAAAAAACAAAAACTTTCAAAACCATCAAATAAACTTTCGTATTTAAATATATCTGGATTTTTATTTTGCATCCCAGCTTTTGCTAACGTAGAGTTATCATCGTCAGTTTCATAATTTCACTGTTCTAACTTGAACCAACCAATTATTGACTGGAGGGGAGGCGTGAGCTATCTTCAGTGTTCAAAGGGGGGCGCAAGTGCTAAAAGGTTGAGAACCGCTGTTCTAGACCATCCTGCACACTCCAAATTACCTCAAAAGAAACTACATTCATTTGACTTTAAAAGAAAAACTACTAATACTGAATAAAAAATGAAAGTCTTCCATAGCTTTTGCCGAAACGCCATAGTTTTTAGTTCCGCCAAAGAATTCTTCGATTTAACTCCTCCCTGAAAAGAACTCAACCCTAATTTTCAATCCGATTTCCAAATTTTCTTTCCTCCTTTGACAGTAAATCAAACAGCGTCGTTACGAATACTGAGCCAATTGGATCTACTGATAATTATTTGTGGAACATTATACTTTAGTCTAAAAATCATTGATATTCAAAGAGACAAAACGTACCACTTTCTAGTACGTAAAGATCACACAGCCAATTTCAAAGTTACGGCACTTTGTGAGTTCTTGAATCAGTAGAACATTTGGACAAAATGAGTGGAAATTACGAAAAGGCCCGGAATCTACAATGATGTAGGATACCTCATTTGCACGTTTAAGCATAAGTTTATTTTGCATTTAAATTAAATTCATATTTAAACATGCTTGGAGGTCTTGGGTTAGGGTGGATTTTTCTAAATTATCCTTGAAAATGTTCTTTAATTTTGCCTTAAGAGATATTTTAAGAACATTTTCTACACGATACACTTTGTTTACGCTTAAAGCTTTCGTATGTGGATTTAAGAAATAAGTCTAAATTCCATTGACGATTCAGCGCCCTATTTTCGTTCACTAGCTTAAAAACTTACAAGACCACGAAAACGGAATTTTATTGTATCCTATCCAAGGAATTATTTGACTGGATTAAAATGTTAACATTTTTTAAGGAGATGCCAATCTCTTTTTAACTTTACTGGCTATATTTCCCCATAGTCTATTTGACCGATCATTCAGACAAATTAAGGGGATAACCAGTAAAGTACAAGGTGAATATTATCTATAAAAACGGTTAAGGCAAGGATTCGAACTTGCCCTATCTCTAACTCAGTTTCTAAGTGCTGACTAAACCGCTCGGCCAACAGATTTCTTCCGGGCAGTTTGCAGTTGTCTAAGGGCTGAACTGCAAAAATACCATTCCTGAACAATAAATTTATTACTGTGAACTTGGATTAGTGCTGTTGTCATTGCTGTAACTAGTGTTTACAAAATGGGTGACTGATATCCTCTATAAGCAGTGCTTCGCGATGTCAAACATACGTCTCTTTCTATGAGCTAATTGTTTTGCCATTTTACACGATACGACAATTGATCCCGTTCCGCCCATGTTCCGTAACGTGCTATGAGCTAATTGTTTTGCCATTTTATATGATACGCCAGCTGATCCCGATCCGCCCATACTCCGTAACTTGCTACGAGCTAATTGTTTTGCCATTTTACACGATACGACAATTGATCCCGTTCCGCCCATGTTCCGTAACGTGCTATGAGCTAATTGTTTTGCCATTTTATATGATACGCCAGCTGATCCCGATCCGCCCATACTCCGTAACTTGCTATGAGCTAATTGTTTTGCCATTTTACACGATACGACAATTGCTCCCGTTCCACTCATGCTCCGTAACGTGCTATGAGGTAATTGTTTTGCCATTTTATATGATACGACAGTTGATTCCGTTCCACCCATGTTCCGTAACTTGCTATGAGCTAATTGTTTTGCCATTTTACATGATACGAGAATTGATCCCGATCCGCCCATACTCCGTAACTTGCTATGAGCTAATTGTTTTGCCATTTTACACGATACGACAATTGCTCCCGTTCCACTCATGCTCCGTAACTTGCTATGAGCTAATTGTTTTGCCATTTTACATGATACGAGAATTGATCCCGATCCGCCCATGTTCCGTAACGTGCTATGAGCTAATTGTTTTGCCATTTTATATGATACGCCAGCTGATCCCGATCCGCCCATACTCCGTAACTTGCTATGAGCTAATTGTTTTGCCATTTTACACGATACGACAATTGCTCCCGTTCCACTCATGCTCCGTAACGTGCTATGAGGTAATTGTTTTGCCATTTTATATGATACGACAGTTGATTCCGTTCCACCCATGTTCCGTAACTTGCTATGAGCTAATTGTTTTGCCATTTTATATGATACGCCAGCTGATCCCGATCCGCCCATACTCCGTAACTTGCTATGAGCTAATTGTTTTGCCATTTTACACGATACGACAATTGCTCCCGTTCCACTCATGCTCCGTAACTTGCTATGAGCTAATTGTTTTGCCATTTTACATGATACGAGAATTGATCCCGATCCGCCCATGTTCCGTAACGTGCTATGAGCTAATTGTTTTGCCATTTTATATGATACGCCAGCTGATCCCGATCCGCCCATACTCCGTAACTTGCTATGAGATAATTGTTTTGCCATTTTACACGATACGACAATTGCTCCCATTCCACTCATGCTCCGTAACGTGCTATGAGGTAATTGTTTTGCCATTTTATATGATACGACAGTTGATTCCGTTCCACCCATGTTCCGTAACTTGCTATGAGCTAATTGTTTTGCCATTTTATATGATACGCCAGCTGATCCCGATCCGCCCATACTCCGTAACTTGCTATGAGCTAATTGTTTTGCCATTTTATATGATACGCCAGCTGATCCCGATCCGCCCATACTCCGTAACTTGCTATGAGCTAATTGTTTTTCTATTTTACATGATACGACAGTTGATCACGTTCGACCCATGCTCTGTAACTTGCTATGAGCTTATTATTTTGCCATTTTACATGATACGACAGTTGATCCCGTTCCGCCCATTCTCCGAACTTGCTATGAGCTAATTGTTTTGCCATTTTACTTGATACGACAATTGATCCCGTTCCGCCCATGCTCCGAAACTTGCTATGAGCTAATTGTTTTGCCATTTTACATGATACGACAGTTGATCCCGTTCCGCCCATGCTCCGTAACTTGCTATGAGCTAATTGTTTTGCCATTTTACATGATACGACAATTGATCCCGTTCCGCCCATGCTCCGTAATGTTACTGCAGCCGATTTATCTCCATGGGTATCTCCGAACTATGCGGAACAACACCGCTACTGTATCGGAAATAGTTTGTGTACTGACCGCTTGAACGGCGACCACTCAAAATTCCTGAACGGTTCTAACTAGCCGAATGAGGATATCAGCAGTTGATGTATTTAGCTTTCATTTAATACGATAAATTGCTGATTATTAGCATTAATTTTATATATAATCAAGGATATATAGTAAGTCTTTTATAGTAGTTACATATGATTTCTTTTTGTTGATATGTTCCACTGTTTTATAATTAATTGTTCTCTTTATAACCGAGTTTTCGTATGAAAATTGATAGCGTGTAAAGCCAATTTCATATAATCAAATCTGGCTGTCGAGGTTAAACGATACTATACGATATATGCAATCAGCATTTTGTTTACTGCATTTTACTTTCTCCTATATGCGTTAGCGGAGAATGTTAGTTCTCCCATTTAGACCAACATATGGATTAAGTTGGTTTAAAAATCCATTTTAGGGCCCCCTGAATCAAAAAATGTGTTTTTTTTTCGAAAAAAGAAATTTTGGTGTCTGTCTGCATGTGTGTCTGTCTGTGCAGTTCACTGGACACCAAACGGATCAAATCAAATCAAAATATTTATTGTCGATTAACAATGTAACATTGCATGACAACAGTCAAAAATAATATAATGTTTCAATAATTACAAACAGTCATATAATCAACAATTTTTCCTTATCAGCTAGGAAGGCACTTATAGAGTAATATTACTTAGTTAACAGAAAGTCCTTTAACATGTTTCTAAACATTTTTAGTGAAGACTGAGCCCTAAGACGTGATAGAAGGTTGTTAAATATTTTCACCGCAGATGCTGAAATTTGTTTTTCAAAATTTTTATGAAATTTGGTAGGTGTATTCAGCCAATATCTCCACACCTTTTTTCACTTTTTTTGCGTACTGTAGAAGCAATATTTGTGACTTCTGACTCGGCGTGCTGTAGAAGCAATGTTTATGACTTCTGACTCGGCGTGCTGTAGAAGCAATATTTGTGACTTCTGACTCGGCGCACTGTAGAAGCAATGTTTATGACTTCTGACTCGGCGTGCTGTAGAAGCAATATATGTGACTTCTGACTAGGCGCACTGTAGAAGCAATGATTGTGACTTTTGTCTCGGCATACTGTAGAAGTATAGTTGTGAAGGGAGTGTTTTTCTCCCACGGCCACTGTTCAAGTCGTGGGAAAAGCTCCAATTAATTACTTGCGCTGAGGTAATTTGGAGAAAAATGAAACACAGCTTCAATCCTCTTATGTTTATGCAACAAGTCACATAACAGAAGACTTCAACATCACAGTAATTATATAATTATGATGGGAAATATGACAAAAAAAAAAAAAAAAAAATACAAAGAAATCTTGTATTGTGATACAAAGTTACTGTTATATACAGCTGCCGAACTATTAAAAGAATGAATTTCCCGTTAATCAGTTAAGATCCTACATAGGTGGCTGTAATATTGGATTTACAACCCTAAGAGCAATGCTAAATACGAAACTGAACTGACTTAAAGATGAGAGGAGTAACTTTGAATACAGTTTATTTTACACTTCTCAGTTAGTTATGACTGAAAATGGTTCTTTTTGAGTTATAGGACGCATGAATTTTAGTTGCAACTAAGAAATTGGCCCATTTTGACGCCCCATTGGATTATTTTATCAAACTGTTTTATTTACATTATGTAGGCAACAAAATAGGAAACACTGGATATTTGATGAAAATCTTTTAAAAAATGCTAAAATATTTAAACGGTTTGGTTAATTATGTAATATATAAGGCTAGGTGTTAGAGATTTCTTCTAGTCAAATTTCTCACTTAATAAATAAAATTTCATTTAATTTTAAAATATTGTTTTGATCCTGTTTTTTGCTGTTTTTTCCAATATCTAGCAACAGGCTGAAGTTAAATGCTTCTAAAAATTGGTAACACTCTTACTAAAGTCGAATGGCATTTCATATTTTGACTTAGTCTGAAAATATAACTGAACGACCCGCATATAACTGTACACAATGTAAATTGTAAATGTCCATTACAAGTGAATGGAAATCTATGGTGATGATAAGGTGAAGTTACTCTTACAAAAACGCTTCAGCACAGAGAAGAAATAATCAGAGATCGTATCCTATAGAGCGCTAAATGTGTGTGTTTGTTTTTTCCACGGGGACAGCACACTTAACTCTACATGAATCCTCAAGGATAAACGTAATAATAATTATTACAAACGTATAAGGATGTAATTTAGTTGTACTGTAAGAAAGTGATCTCTGTGTCTTTTTTCTCTGTAGCGAGGTTAACATCCGATAATTACGTGAGTGAGCGAGACGCTAACCTTACGACACTTATGTTTAACTGAGACAGAGAAAGAGTCACTTATTCCATAAGTAAAATAGGGATAAAAAAACGCGATAAAAAGAGCGGAGAGAAAGAGGCGAGTGAGTGGGTGTCAAGTATCGTGGCCGACACACCGCGGCTAAGTGGTGGAACTGACCGCTCTATTTCTGCGCTCTTGGACTGTCTCAAGACTGACGAAACATCTTCCGGTCCATCAATATATCTATATCCGGAAACACATGCATTGGAAGCAGAAAATAAATAAACCCGTTGTGGATATTTTCCGGGCAATTAATTACGCTCTTTCAACTCACACTTTACACAAAAATTAAAAGTTAACAGTGGTTAAAACTGAGACAGATTATCAGTAAAATCAGTCACGTCTTCAATAAAATCATTTTTACCAGAAAATATTAAAAAATCACAATTTTTAGAAGAAAGTAATAATTATTTTTAGAATATTTGTTATTTTTATTTACGCAGAAAACTAATTGGTTTAGCTATAAATTGTTATTTTTATCCACAAAACACATTTTACAAAACTAATCTAACATTACATAACCCGAATAAATATATTATTCACGAGAATTCGAGTTCGGGTGCCTGACCATAGGCACGGTTTGCTGGCCGTCTAACCAGCCTAACCAGCAGAAATGCATGCAAGTTTAAATTTAATGGCCAGTGACATCGTGTATATGGCAGCGATTAGCGTTTTTCCGTGAAAATAATGTTTGCTTATTTTCGTGAGAAATGTTTACGTTGAGCTGCGGTTCCCAAACTTTTGAACGCGTATCACTCGGAGTATGCAACATTTTTAGAAGGTACTCCAAAATCTAATGTATACAATTTACGCATTTCAAGTTTAAAGTGATCTATTTAACCTTCAAGTGGTACTTGTACTATCGCTAAGATCTCTAATATTGTAGTTTACGAAAATTCTAGTT
The DNA here is from genome assembly GCA_035578905.1 of Stictocephala bisonia. Taxonomy (NCBI): domain Eukaryota; kingdom Metazoa; phylum Arthropoda; class Insecta; order Hemiptera; family Membracidae; genus Stictocephala; species Stictocephala bisonia. The sequence goes on from JAQJVL010000007.1 coordinate 7,850,928, forward strand.
TCTAGTAGCCTACACAAATCTACACACGTTCTATGACTAAAACTTTACTACTAGATTATGATACAGTATAAGTATTGAAAAGAAGTAACATTTATTTTACATTATTGGTAAGGGGTACACAACAGGAAAAAGAATGACAACCGCTGACATAGAAAAAACAGATAATTAGATTCTTATTTTAGTCCACGCCTGTATTATATTTTTAGTTTTGGACATTTGAGAGGACAGATAGATTTTTTCAGAAATGTGTCCGGGATCACACAAGAATCAATAATTGACTTAGAGCGAGAAAAATCGAAATGTGACTTTTTAACGGTATTTTTGCACTTTTTCGTCTAAAACTTGATAAACTCTAATCGTATGGACTAAATAGAAAAACTCTCAAAATAAAGAAATGTCGTAATTAAATTTACATAAGACAGAATTGATTAGTTACAACAGTTAAAAATAATTATCGTTGTCGTTATTTAATTAACAACAAACCTATAGGAAAAAACTTGTTTTCTCAATATTTTTAAATCCTTTTGTTTAAACTTATGATATTCAGTGAAAATACTTTTTTATGTGTAAAAGCTGAACACAACATTAGGAGCAAATAGACAGAACATTTTTAGCACAATAATTTGTCAATTTGAATTTTCCGAAAAAAAAAATCATTTAAATTAAATGATGAAATTTCTCAGTATATTTTTTTGGGAGAACTAAAGCTTCCAAATAGTGTCGGAATTTTTGAATTCGGTGAATTGGACGAACCTTGGGGTTTTCCACACGGCGGCACGTCTACCCGGCACCAAATCTGACCACCGCTCTAAGGTTAATCAGGCGTTACTAATGTCACAACTTAACCCGGCACCGAGACAGTTTGAAGGTAGGGGAGCTGAGTTCCCCCTCCACAACACCAAACATACGCCCCTCATTCTCTTCTTTCCCTCCCTCGAACCCTAGGCATCTCATCGCCCTAACTCCTTTAACCTAACCTAACCTAACCTAACCTATTGAACAAAGCGTTGCCTTCATTTTACAAAGCTCACCCCCATTCATTTTAAAACCATCACACACCTTCGTTTAGTAAAGCTCGGTCCCCGGACATGGACAGCGCGAACCTACGGCACCTTATGAAAAGGGGAGGTGATTAGGGGAGGGGAAAGAGAAAGGAGGGGTTGGGAGGGGGTAGTGTATGTGGAATGGGTAAGAGGGGTGGCTGGTGCCGGGTTGACATACTGTCATGGCGGCCAGTGAAAGGTCCAGTGCCGGGTTGACGTGTTTTTTTATAACATATAAAGCTTGGTGCCGGGTTGATGAACTCCCTTCCACACACTTTAGCCTGTATTTTTGACAATTTTCAATTATTTGAATGATTATAAATAACATATTTTTAAATGTAAATGCATAGAACTTTTTGTCAAAAATAATTGGTTTTATACTTAATGAATAAAACAAGCGTACGATTGAGTGAGATTTAAAATTAACAACTAAAAGAACTTTCTGCAGCTGGTGATTCCAATCTAATCTTAATACATTATTTACTTCTATAATACATTGACACTAAATATTACAGAAGAGAAAAGGCAATGTGATGAACAACAATATATTTACCTCCCAGAGGGTTGCAGGACATTATTTGCTGTGCTGTAATGGAATCGGTCACATGAAGCGTTAAAATACAATCTTCCATCAATCCAATATTTACGCTTGGCTCGGCCATGTTGTGTTACTACATCACATGCCAGAGTGACATGGCTTCCCGGGGCTAACATTGTCACCATGTCATTAGAGTTAAGTCTGTCCGGCGAGCTATGGCCCCCGAAGAATTAGGTGCCTCTCATTACCTCACTCACCCCGTCCCTACTATAAATCACTCACTATAATTTTACTACAAGATTTTTTAATATTCCATTTTGCTCTCCCGATATTGTTATTTTTGTAATCTACATGAAAATATGAGAAAAATGATACCAAACATGATAATATAAAACATATTGGTGTTAACAAAATACATATTTCAATGTTATACTTAAAAATGTTGTAGTTATTTCAAATTTAGACTTGTTTTAATTATTATTTTACGTAGATTACAAAAACGTTAGTTTAAAAAAAGGAAAAAGTAGATATTAAAAATATTTCAATTTGTATTAGACACCCCAGTTGCAAATTATTTGTGACAGGCGCCAGAGAAAGGTTGACAAGGGCTGCCCTGGCGGTGTGTGTGTGTATATCATTGTATGTTGGTGGAGGGTCGCTTAATCTCTCAGAGGCCATAACCAAACGGCCAAAGTATAGAACCCTAAGACACTGTTTGGGACTAATGTCGATGTCTAGCTAGACTGGAGAGAGGGGGCGTGAGTATTGTTAAACCTAGGGGCGATCATGTCAGAGTTTGTATGGTATACTCGTCCAAAATGTCCCAGTAAATGACAATGGATACCTCCTGATTCTCCGGTGACTTGGGTGAAGCATCTTAAGTACAAACTGTACCACCTTCTAAAATAACTAGGAAAAAAGAATCCCAAAGACAAACTGTACCACAAGTCCACAATATAAAAATAAAGTGAGTAAAAAGTAAGACCTAAAGACAAATCGTATCAAATTCTAAAACAACGTGTGTAATAAGTGTTCCAAGCACAAACTATAATATCATAAGGAGGAATAGCCCTAAAGACAAACTGTACCACCTTCTTCAATATCTTGAGGGCAAATTGTCTAAAACAAAAAATTTACTGTACCAAGTAACTTACCGTAAGAACAAACCCATAAACAATCTCTTCAATCCTTTTCAATAACTTAAAGAAAAAAGTGTCACAAAGACAAACTATACCACCTTCTAAAATAACATGGGGAAAAAAGAGTCGACTACAACTTTTTTTCAAAAAAAAAACCGTTCTACCTTTTACAATACCGTGAGAACAAAGTATTCCACAGACGAACTGCACCACCTTCAATAATAAATTAAGAAAAAGTGTCCCCGACAAACTCTCCCTCGTTTTACACTAACCTCAGGACAAAGTGTGCAAGAGACAAACTTTACTACCTTCTAAAATAACACGGGAAAAAGTCGACTACAACTTTTTTCCAAAAAAAAAAAAAAAAAAAAAAACCGTTCTACCTTTTACAATAACGCGAGAACAAAGTATTCCACAGACGAACTGTATAATATAATGAATGTTCCACCACCTTCAATAATAAAGTAAGCAAAAATGTCCCCGACAAACTCTACCTCGTTTTACACTAACCTCAGGACAAAGTGTGCAAGAGACAAACTTTACCACCTTCTAAAATAACTCTAGGAAAGTGTCCCACAGACAAACTGTACCACTTTCTTCAATTACCTGAGAAAAAAGTCTCACAAAAAAAAAACTTATCCACTTTATACACTAACGAGGGGACAAGGTGTCCTATAGACAAACTTTACCACGATTAAAATAACAATCTGTACCACCTTCTTCAATAAGCGGAGGAAAAAGTGTCCGAATAATAAACTCTACCATCTCAGCTAAAGGTTCTCCGTTCCATCCTCCTAATCAGAGTGATTACAAATTTTGAAAGGCAACAGCTGATAACCAGCTGTTCATTGGGCTATTAATTAATTACACGTATCTAAGAATCAGCCTTGATTTGCAACAACGACTACATTTGCTCATCGCACTCATTCGAAATCCATAATCGCCCATATCTTGATGATCAGCGTCTTAACAATAAATAAAAATAAATAAATATATTAAACTGTTCCAATAACCCGAGGAAAAGTGTCCCAAAGACAAGCAGCCTTCTACAATAATGTGTGATCAAAGTGTTCCACAGATAAAAGATGGTAATTTTAAAATACCACGTGGACAAATGTTTCTAAAGGTCTCATACACATAAACATAAATTGATTTTAATTATATTTGACCAATTTACCTAGTCTTGCAGATGTGAATAAACCAATTGCAAGGAATGTTGCCTACCATTTAAATACAAACCGAATCTACTTTTAAAAGACGAATAAAACAATAACCTCTGAGAGTAATCGATGACGTGGAAGAGCATAATGACTTCAAACACGAACCTTATTGCAACTAACTCTCTTTTTTCTTAACTGTCGACTTTATACTTGGGATTTTCTAAAGAACGAATCACAATTCGACCATCCTCCAACTGTCGACTAGTTGTACTCGATTGTTGATTCCAGGTAATGGTCGCCAAGGCAACGCAGTCGATACATGCAGCAGGCCTACTACATTCATCGACAATAGCCAGTATTGATGCTATGTGGAGTTAGTCATGCGACCTTTATGACTGCGCCTCTGAATGGATGTATCACTTTCACTCCGCCGTTTCAGGGCAGACAACCTTTACGATCAAAATAATATAGGCTAACAGGCTTTTAACGACAATTTTGTACATAGCAGTTTATGATTTTTAAACTAAGTAAATGGTTGGAGCTGTAATCTATTGTAAATAACTTTGGAAAATTGGGGAAATGTCCGTAACAACACCTAAAAAGTGCGTTTAAACGTTTGTTATAATAATTTATTTGTTTTATAACATGATCAAGGGAAATGAATTTCAATTCAAGGACACGAAAATTGGCCTACAACAAAAATTACACAAATATATTTTAAATGTTTACTTCCAAAATCATATTTTTACCGAAATAAACACGAAATTTCAAGTGAGTACTAAAACAGTAAATCAGAAATGACTGATGGTACTTTTATTTGACTTTGGAGATTTCGAATTAGTAAACCAATAATCCGGTGGAGCCTGTCATTGGCAGTACGTGCTCATAATGTAATAAGATAAGATGAGGCTGTAGTTGTCCATCCCATCTTCACCGAGAGGGACAGTCCCGACGGAAGGAGGACAGGTGAAGCCTTTCACTCCAACTAATACATCTGTTTGCCATTCCGACAGTGCCTGGGGCCGTTGACTCGTCCGTCAGGCTGTAGTAGTCCCAAGCACTCACGTCCATCCCATCTTCACCGAGAGGGACAGTCCCGACGGAAGGAGGACAGGTAAAGCTCCACTCCAACTAACACATCTGTTTGCCATTCCGACAGTGCTTGGGGCCGCTGACTCGTCCATCAGGCTGCAGCACTCCCAAGCACTCACGTCCATCCCATCTTCACCGAGAGGGACAGTCCCGACGGAAGGAGGACAGGTGAAGCCCTTCACTCCAACAGGACATCTGTTTGCCATTCCGACAGTGCCTGGGGCTATTGACTCACGCCAGGCTGTAGTAGTCTCATGCCCTCACGTCTATCCCATCTTCACCTGGAGAGACTGCTGATGGGATCAGATCAGATGAAGCCCCTCACTCCAACATGACATGTGTTTGCCATTCTGACAGTGCCTGCGTCCGTTGACTCACTCGTCCGCCAGGCTGTAGGAGTCTCATGCCCTCACGTCTATCCCATCTTCACCTGGAGAGACTGCTGATGGGATCAGATCAGATGAAGCCCCTCACTCCAACAGGACATCTGTTTGCCATTCTGACAGTGCCTGCGTCCGTTGACTCACTCGTCCGCCAGGCTGTAGGAGTCTCATGCCCTCACGTCTATCCCATCTTCACCTGGAGAGACTGCTGATGGGATCAGATCAGATGAAGCCCCTCACTCCAACAGGACATCTGTTTGCCATTCTGACAGTGCCTGCGTCCGTTGACTCACTCGTCCGCCAGGCTGTAGGAGTCTCATGCCCTCACGTCTATCCCATCTTCACCTGGAGAGACTGCTGATGGGATCAGGTCAGGTGAAGCCCCTCACTCCAACAGGACATCTGTTTGCCATTCTGACTGTGCATGTGGTCGTTGAATCGTCCGACTGACTGTAGCATTACCAAACCCACACGACCATCTCATCGACAGCGCGAGTGCTGATGAAAGGTGGTCAGGTGTTGTTAGCCCTTTATTACAACATGACACCTGTTTCCGGACGTGCTGCTTGCATGTATAAGAGATAAAAAAATCGTCCGGAAGCTTTGCAAACTGACAGTTGTTGACGATACTGACAGTTATTGAAGATAAACTCTTCTCGGTTTATCTTGTGTGACGTAATACTAATTAATAGTATCTATGAAAGTCGACCTTGCGTCAGAATCTCTGGAACAGAATTTAACATTTGAATTTAATGTTCAGTATATTCTTCAATACCGTACTTAATTACTGTGTTTGAATATGACTTTTAGAACAACCCTCAAAACAGCTCAAACGGTCTCAAAGCGCAGCCGGCAGGTGAAGTAGGGCCTACATGGGGATTTCACCTGAACAATCACTTAACTCTTTCGATAGACACTAAAGTCAAACAGACATTTCTACTTGGTGTAAGGGCGTCAGAATGAGGGGACCTTCGACTAGGCTCCCTGAAACAAACCCTTTGTAGTCGGCAAGCGTGATGAACAGCCCTTCTCGTTGCCTCGGCAAGTAAGTGTAGCCCTTCCAAATTGCTTCACGCGTGAGTAGCCCCTTTGTGTACGCGTGCTAACAATGCGTACACTCGGTAGTGCGAGCGTACTTGCCGCCCCTCTCTTAGGCCTTTTTCATTTGTGGTAGCTCTTGTCATTTGTAGACATTTCCGCTTCGGGTCAAATTCAGGATTCTGACTTCCTTCCTACAAATTAAATATATGTAGCACATTTTATTCAATAAAATAGCATCAAATAAAGCTGAAAATAGTTCTCCCAACAAACTTATAACTGACAATAAACGCGATTGGAAATTTAAGAAGTAATCGAAATTTAAGAACTGTCAGAGAATACTAAGATTCTTTTAAGCGGACCAACGTCACCAAAACTTAACATAAAACCGTCTAAAATAACTTGTTAGGAATTATTTATGTTCCCATTTATCATAAGAATTGTGATTCTAATAAAAAACATTACCTCGTCAAGTTGGGTCTCTTATTAATATACTTGTCATGGTTTCGAAAATACTGTACCTCAAATTTTGTTACTACTAATAACAGAAAAAGATCTTGCTACCATAAACAAGTTCTCTCCCGCCATATAGAGTCTCAAACGAGGGCTTTGAGCACTGATATGAGCACTGATAACAAACAAAGATCTTACAGACATAAACAAGTTCAGCTCTCTAGACGGTTCCGTATGTGGGCTTTGAGCACTGATAACAGACAAAGATCTTACTACCATAAACAAGTTCTCTCCCGCCATATAGGGTCTTAAACGAGGGCTTTGAGCACTGATAACAAACAAAGATCTTACAGACATAAACAAGTTCAGCTCTCTAGACGGTTCCGTATGTGGGCTTTGAGCACTGATAACAGACAAAGATCTTACTACCATAAACAAGTTCTCTCCCGCCATATAGAGTCTCAAACGAGGGCTTTGAGCACTGATATGAGCACTGATAACAAACAAAGATCTTACAGACATAAACAAGTTCAGCTCTCTAGACGGTTCCGTATGTGGGCTTTGAGTACTGATAACAGACAAAGATCTTACTACCATAAACAATTTCAGCTGTCATAGACTGTCGCACATGTGGGCTTTCAGCACTGATAACAAACAAAGACCTTACCGACACAAACAAGTTCAGCTCTCATAGACTGTTCCATATGTGGGCTTTGAGCACTGATAACAAACAAAGATCTTACCTACATAAACAAGTGCTGCTCTCTAGACGGTTCAAAATGTGGGTTTTAAGCACTGATAACAGACAAAGATCTTGCTACCATAAACAATTTCTGTTCTCATTGACGGTCGCATATGTGGGCTTTGAGCACTGATAACAGATAAAGATAATACTACCATAAACAATTTAAGTTCTCATAGACAGTTTCATACGTGGGCTTTGAGCACTGATAACAGACAAAGATCTTACTACCATAAACAATTTGAACTCTCATAGACGGTCCTATACGTGGGCTTTGAGCATGGCACATTTGCCTTCAGCTGTCATCCGTATCGCGGTTGGCCAAAGACCTTTAAATTATGGAGAGCAACGTGGAAGGTCACCACCGACGGTCAGACCTTGAGACTACCGGCTCTACGATAATAGTTACCGGTTGTATGGTGGTGGGGGAGGTTGGTGCAATGTGCAGATGGATGCAACTCTTTTGTATTCTGTTACAGTTCTCACAATTATTCGTTCAACGGTACATTAAATGATTTATTAACACTGCTGGTTAATGATGGGTTTTCTGACAACTTATGATGCTAATAATTCATTTCTTTGGGAACTCGGCGGGCGAGGTGGGGGATAATTTTGTAGAACAACCCTTTTTAATTGATCTTTAACCCTTGATCCACAATATGAGATATGCACATGTTATTTGCACGTGTCAACACGGATAAATACACGTATTTATGTATATACATATTATTCACTAAACTACATATTATTCTCTAGGTCATGGCTAAATGAAAGAGTACCTATTTTGAAACATTTTCTCAATATTTTTATTATAATAACGTTATTGAATTTTAAATTTACCAAAAGTATATCTTATAACATTTTAATTTATCTGTAATACATTATATTAACAGAAACAAAATAAATAAAAGATAAAAATACATATAATAGAAATAGAACAGATATTATTCAAAATCAACGTTCTTTATCACCGAAGGCATATAAAACATTTCAAAGAGAAATGTCGATTAGATTTTTATCAGATAAGTATTATCTAATCTCAAATACATTTTCTTTTGGTATGATCTAAAATGAACTAATTCCTATATGTATGATCTAAAATAAACTAGTTCCTCTATGTCTGATCTAAATGAACTAGTTCCTCTATGTCTGATCTAAAATAAACTAGTTCCTCTATGTCTGATCTAAAATGAACGAATTTCTCTGTCTGATCTAAAACGAACTCCTTATTGTATGTCTGCTCTCAAAGGAACGAGTTTCTCTATGTCTGATCTGTTAACATATTAGACAAATGGTTAGATATCTTAGCACCGGAAAAATAATTTATATACCGTAATACCATTAAACAAATATAACTTATACGATTATTATTGTGAATAAAATAAGGAAAAAAACAATAACATATATAACGATTTTATATGAACAATTTCAATAAAAGCACTTTCAAACTTGCAAATAAGGAGTGGATTAACACGGATAAAAATTGCGCATGTCTTAGATAAGAGGATTGTCATAATTTGTGTAACTTAGTTGGCAACCCTGCAATACACAATAAATAGGCCTATTAATACGGTTCAAAGAGAACAATACACCGTTTACATCAATTAATTTTTGTCTCATACATCCCATGTTTGTTGCAATGTAAGTTTAATAAGTACAAATAATATTATCGAGGCCGATATGGTAAACAGGTTTGAGTCTACCTGAGTCTACCATCCTCTCTGGGTCTACCATCCCCTCTGGGTCTACCATCCCCTCTGGGTCTACCATCCTCTCTGAGTCTACCATTCTCTCTGGATCTACCATCCCCCCTGTGTATACCATCCTCTCTGATCCTACCATCCTATCTGGGTCTACCATCCCCCTGGGTATACCATTCTCTCTGGGTCTACCATCCTCTCTGAGTCTACCATATTCTCTGGGTCTACCATCTTCTCTGAGTCTACCATCCTCTCTGGGTCTACCATCCCCCCTTGGTATACCATCCTCTCTGGGTCTACCATTCCCCCTGGGTATACCATTCTCTCTGGGTCTTCCATCCTCTCTGGGTCTACCATCCCCTCTGGGTCTACCATCCTCTATGGGTCTACCTACCATCCCCCCTGGGTATACCATTCTCTCTGGGTCTACCATCCTTTCTGAGTCTACCATCCTCTCTGGGTCTACCATCCTCTCTGAGTCTACCATCCTCTCTGGGTCTACCATCCTCAGACCAGAGAGAGGTATGAATAAAACACGTAATAAGCTAATTATTACAAAATTATCATCAATTATCGCAAGAGATAATGTTTTCAAATTCTCACTAACCTTTTTCGTCTCAGACAGTGGCGGTGCGATTCACTTCCCTTAGATGGTTAAACCGAACTCGCCTGATTGTCTCACTAATATCAATTTCATTTTTAATTTATTATATTTTATTTCATTAAGATTACCTCAGTGCAGTTTTATTCAATGCACTAGAATTAAAGTATTTAAAATAACTAGGAAAGCGATGATGTTTTTTCTCTCTCTTTAATTTGTAGCTATCAATGCTACCCTCGATGTATATACCACTAGTAAACATCGATGGCAGCTATGTGCCCGAGAAGCCACATATAGTAGCATTTTAGTTCGCAAGTAATTGGACCTTTTGGCCTGCTAGGACGGCCATTTGTAGGATGCAGATCTTGTCAATAACTTTCATTATTTAATATACTTGTAAGTGTTTATGTAATTACTATTAAACTATGATAACCTATGAGTATTATTGTGTGCTTGATGTTAGACTAATTAGTTACTATATGTTATTATTATATTTTCCTCACTACTTGTGATGTACTGTACGTTAAAAAAGTTTTTTTTAATTCTATATTGCAATTTAAGATTCACTTGTCCTAACGTACAGGCGCAGAGAAGAAAGGAACTGTGGTACCGCATCCCAATAATTCGCTAAAAATGAGTGTCAAGCTTCAAAATCTTGATGTGTCGAGTAGTTAGTTCTGAAGTTTCTCTGTGTATAGGAGTCTTAAATGATTACATTTTGGGCAAGAGCAAATAATATCCAGGAATTTGTTGCTGCGATAGTAATTTTTAACTGATATTTTTCATGACTAATCAAGGATTTTTAGTCTCTTGGAACGTTGAATATGAATGCTGTTTGAACGATTGTTTACGTTGGATTGTTCTTTATTGGTAATATTGACGGCGATTCACAAAGCTTCAGTGTTGAAAAAAACGAACACAACGTTTCGACAGTTATGACACTCCCGTCGTCTTCAGGTGTTATTTTATCTACCTTATCCTACATTTCAAACAATTTTTTTTATATTTAATTAAACTGTATCAATGTTATAAAACGTTTAAGAACTGAATGTATACGGATTTTATTACATTGACATATGTTAAAATTGTTGATAAGAAGGAAAAAAGTTTAAAATTTAGAAAAAGGTAGTAAATAACACCAGAAAACAGGAATTTAATAAATGTAGTGTTAGATTGGTAAAGGGTAATTAAAGGCAAAAAAATAGAGAAAACGACAACAATTTGTTTTAAATGCTGCATAAGATAGTGAGTACACACGATGATGACGGAAGTTTCATAAAGTCGTGTTTATATTTAAAACACTCGAAACGTTGGAAATATTTATCAGATTTACATTGCAGGGTAATTGTTATGAATATTACTCGATAACACATAATCATAGTTTATATATAAATAAATATCAATGATTCTGTTAATGTACATCAAACCGGTATATTTACTAAATATTGTAATGAATCAGCATACTGAAGAAAGATTTCCGGACACAAGTTACTTTCACGATCAAGATTCATGGGCAATATGTATCATTAAAAAGTATAATCAAATTGACTGTTAGCCAACTAGCTGTCAATTTAAAGCTATTTTAATAATCTTCCATAATTTCTATTAGAATATTTTATTCAAAGAAATAGGTTATGTTAGAAACAAACCAAGGTCGACTTTTCTGGTTAGAATCAAGGGATAGCAAACCACCTTCGGTAGTCGTAGGGGTTTGTTTGAATTGGCTACTACTTTATCTATATAGATGTTAACACATAATTTAAAAGTACTCTAACAGTTCTGAAACGTTACTTTCAGTAATTAAATCAGTCAATTATACTACAAAATAACGGAACAAAGATAACAATGTGCACAAACGCAGAATCATAGTTACGCGCTCAACCCAGTTTTAAATTAATACAGTAATTTACGTAAGATAAAACCGCATACTTGTAAAATGGCGATAGATAACAACATGCTGTAATCACAATATTTCTGCAATAAGAATAAATCGAGGTTGGATATATTTATAAAACTTCTCACGTCGAAAAGTAATAGGGTTGAAATAGTGATGTGGGCCGGGCAAATGTCTAGTGGGCAGGACATTTACATAAATGTGCATTTGCCCAAAGCAGTTTTAAGCGCCCAAAAACTGGGCATTTATATAAAAAAGGTAGTTTTAACCTTTAACTACTTGTAAATGTTTATTTGAGTGCCAATTACCTATACATTTCTTCAATACCTCTACAGAGTTCCTAAAACTTACTTCACTAAATTAACAAAGATGTAGTTATTGAACAAACATTGAGCTGTTTGTTTTGTTAAAATATAGGCCCCATATCATAACTGAGTGCCTTAATATATTGTGGAATTGTTAAACATATTTTCTAACTACTACTTTACATTTGCATCCTATAAATTCTAAAAATGTGCCTAAGGGTAATTTATAATAAATTACATTAGTAGGATGGAAATTATTTTTAGAGGTATGAGCAACTAAAATATAAACTATTGAAAAAAGATAATTTCACTAACTTTGAGAGGCAATTATCAGATAAATATATTCCTATTGTGAATTCATTAGACTTACCCCTATTGGTAAAAAAAAGAAAAAAAATACTCACTTTTCATCCAAGGAGGCTGGATAAAGAAATAAGCTTGGAGACAAATTATTGAGGGATGATTGGAGGCATTGAATAGGAGAAAAGCCACCAATGTATTTAATAAGTGTTTAATATTTGTTGTCTAATAACGGTTGTTTTGTGATAGCACATTAAATCATTTTATTCTTTAACCCAATGACATATTTCCTATAGAGATTTTTGTACTGAAAATGATTTTATAAACTTAATTAGTTTTCTCATACAGCAAATAGTTAAAAATGCTTATTTAAAAAAATTAACAAGTAAGAAAAATAGTTTTTTAATTAGCATAATACGAGTTGGTATATATACAGTACAAGTAAACGTCACACAACACAAATTTATTACAATATAAGCACAAAATGTACAAATATATTACAATACAAGTACAAAAAGCACGAATATTATGGTGATCGATTTCGGTGAACCACGCTCACCTTCCTCAGACCACAGGGATTCACAAAAGAAAGAATCAAAATTGTGTATCCCTCTGGTCTGAGGAAGGTGAGAGTGGTTCACCGAAATCGATCACCATAACATTCGTGCATTTTGTACTTGTATTGTAATATATTTGTACATTTTGTGCTTATATTGTAATACATTTGTGTTGTGTGACGTTTACTTGTACTGTAAGTAAGAAAAATAATGATAATAATAATAAATGTTATTTTTAGTCTGAATATCTTTTCCCAATTATTAAACCAACAATTATGTGTCAATTAGTAAACCAACATTTTAAAATTTTTCTATAAATCAACTAAAGACACAAAATATTTTCCTTTGATAATATAAATATTATATTATCCTTTAAATGTATATAGGCCTAAATATATATTGAGGTATAAACATTTATTAATAATTGTGGTTCTACACTTTTCTCTATTGTTGAGGCCTATTTACTTTTAAAGTACGAAAAATGCCCGGGCATTTATGGATTTTGGGCATTTGCCCTGACTTATAAATGGCCAGGCATTTTACATTACTAGGTTGAAATGTTTATTTATTACTGAATACCAGTCGTCAAGGTGAGGGCGAGCAAATATAGAAGAAGAAAAAGAGTGAAGAAAGTAGCAATGGTATCTGTAAAAAATGGAGGAGTTTTCTTACAAAGCTCTAGAATTTTATTTCTTCTTTCAGTGCTGCCAGCTAACAAACCTCAAGATGGAAAGCCGACAGCCCTATAGCAAACCTTGCAAATTTACTTACTGCCAGCCAGCCAAAACACGCTGTTCTATTTCAACTGTACGGTTCGTGTTTATTATTATAATGAGTTATAGTGAACATTGTATGATTATTAAAGGTTCATTCTAGTGGACCATAAGTTTATATTATGAGTTTTTAACTTGAAAATTGTCAAAGATGGCGTGTAAAGTTTTACATATTTAACTGTAGAAAAATTATTAAAATATTCAATATTTTACAAAAACAAACTTACAATCCACAAGTGGAGTTCTTCTATCAAATAACACTTCAAGTGTTACGATCCGATCATTGTTATGGAACGAATCGTTGAAATGTTTTTTGTGTTTATCGTGGAGTGAAACGGCCGACTTAATTATTAAATTAATTATCTTAATTAACAAAAGAACAAAGTGAGCCTTTACCATAATAATAATAAAGAATATCGTCATATACCGCAAAGTCAACGAAGTGGTTAATTAACGTATTTTATTTAAATCATTATATCGGAGTATATTATATTTGTATTGTTAAATAGTTATACTATATACATTTTTACCGTTGTAGAGTATAATCGAACTTCTTAAGTCTGTATTAAAACTATCATAAATATATAAATTACTTGCTCAAGATTCAAGGAACATTTTTATGTGTTTAATTTTATTTAATAAACCACTCATGGCAACAGATTGTAATCACAAACTATAATGGCGAACAAATACTAATAAAAATGTCAAAATAAATAGTAATAACTATTGCGAGGAAAAATTAAATAGGAACAATGTTTGAAAGCTTAAAAATTAAAGCTCATACAAACGAATAAAATACGAGAACAGCGGTAATTTTGTATACGCACAATTATTACACCACAAAATGCGAAAGACCTTGTCAATTTCTACCTGTATATCACAGCATGCTTTTTACGGAAACGAGAGTAAAGCCTCAAATAAACTTAGTATCTTGATTCTATAATACAGAAGTGAGAAGGTTTTAGCTTCAACCCCCCCCCCCCCCGTCTCCTTAGTTACCGTGTTATTTTTATGGACGAAAACACCAGATGACTCTCACGTCATTACTATTACATGTTTTAACATACCCTAGGCTGTTACGGAACTTCTTCTGATAATGAATATTTCCACCGTAATGAATATTTTTGTTTTGCATTATTAAAGTAAGTTGTAACTTATTTTTTGAAACAAGGGTGTCTCTTTTTGCATATTAACATTTTCGTTCGTATGTTTTGTAGAGACCTTAAAACTTTTTTACTGAGCTTATATAATAATAATAATGCACAAAAAAGAAACAGTAAAATAAAAACCCCTTTCCATTATACAATTTTTATATTTATTATGTATTTTTAATAAAAGGATCCATAAGTGTTTAATGGCTTTTCTTAATACTCAATAATAAATGTTTATTCAACTATAATTACCATTTTAGCAAAACTTGTGTTAATTTTGTTCCAGCCAATAATTTTAAAGTTACTTCAGTTACCATATTTGGTTTTGTATCACCAAAACTTTTGAGGAGTTTGTTATTCTTGTAATTTTCGTTAAATATTGTATATCCAGACACTATAATTAGTTTTGTATGACATTTATATGTTAAAAACTGTTTACGCAAAATATTTGTTTTGTATTCGTTATATAAGCTCGTTTTTACGTCAATATATATACACTTTACGGTAATTAGCTTAATACGGGTTTTGCTGTAAGTTAGAGACGATCTTACCTACGCGTTTATTTTTAAAGGATTTTCTTAATTTTGTATATGACAATTTAACTTGTTTGTATACTAATATGCCTATTATTTATACTAACGAAATGTCCAGATAAATTATTATTTTTTTTGAGATACCAGGATATTTTACGTGTGAAGGTAAATCCCAGGTTTTTATACCGAGTCATAAAGTGATTTTTATCTTCAGATTAAATCTGCAGATAACGGAAGGTGTTCAACACTAATTAGTTGGCTAAACTGACAATATCGTTTACTTTTAATTTCTTTAGCGAAAGGGTAATCTTATTTGAACAATAGCCGGATTGCAAGTAATTACCTACAACAAAGAGGACGGAGGAGAGTAATTAGCGTAAATGAGCGTAGCGTGAATCTTGGCGGGTAAATAGCGTGAATCCGTATCAAACTGGGCATCCGTCGGCTAGGCTGACACATCCGTGCAATTTACCTGTGCGTTACTGAAAAACCGATACAAAGACATTGCATAAGTAAGTGGAGTGCGGGGGGCAAAGCAGCATGGGTGAACAGCACCTAACCTACTTTCAGAGCTGGCGCTCAGCGTCAGAAGGCCAAATAGAAAACAAACGAGACAATACGGTGTTTAAATAGACCTTATATCTTGTAGACAAAGTAACAACAACTAAACTAAAATAAATATCAAATAGGCCTACACATATTCAAATCTTATTAAATATTCATTTACACTTGATGATCAGGTGACGAAAAATTAAATATAAAGTAACATAACACAATAATAAGTTGTACTCACATAAAATGGGTAATCCGTAATGGAGGTTATTAATAATCCAAAAGTAAACACAACACACAAACACAAAACGTCGCCACTAAACTTTTCACACTCGGAAAGGCCACGAACACAGTCACTCTTTACAACAGCTGTGCAACACGGTGCGATCTGACGTTGACTTAGCGGGAACAGGCGGCCGACTAAACTGACCAGGTCTGCCAGCCTGCCGGCACGAAAATACGTTACCTCATTCAACAATGACAGTGTTGCCGGCTTGGGGGACTAACTATCAGAACTGAAGCGCCTGTTTCATTAGTAGAATTTGCTATAAGTTGCTGGCTTAAATTGATTTTCCTCAAGAAATATGTTTAGTTGAGTTACAAACTAATATTATTATACAACATAATTTATCATAAATTAAATTATATTCTATATAAGCCAGTCTGTCTTTTATACATGATCACACCATTCATCCGACCGTCACGAAACGTTGGGAAGTTGTAGAGTGTACTTCTGGTTAGGAAAGTTTCTTACTTTCTTCTTTATTACTTGGTTTTATCATTGACTATAGAAACAATTAGACTGTCCAAGCCAATGGATTTATTTCCGGTAGACGCGCGCATGTGCAGCTCTCTAACGGTAATTTGTTTCAACTACGCGCTCAGACGGTTATTTGGCGTTCTAAATTTATAAGTCTGCTACACCTGCCATCATATTTTATTTAAATCTCCATCATGCCAACGTTAATTTCAAATTTAGTTTACAGCTGTATTCATTAACATACATGTTTAAAATTAAACTTTTTTTTTTAAAGGACGCAACCCCTAAATAATAAATAAAATAAATTTGACCCGACCCCTGAAGCATTTTTTATAACAGCTAAAGTTTATTTTTATATTCTAATATCTACAGTTATAATTAAAATTATTTTTAACCCTAACACTGATAAACGTCGATAATCGACGAATTACATTTGTTGCTACGCTGATAAACGTCGATTATGGACGAATTACATTTGTTGCTGTGGTGATTAACGTCGATTATCGACGAATTACATTTGATGCTGCGGTGATAAACGTGATTATCGAGGAATTACATTTGTTGGTGTAGTGATAAACGTGATTATCGAGGAATTACATTTGTTGCTGTAGTGATTAACGTCGATTATCGAGGAATTATATTTGTTGCTGCGGTGATGAACGTCGATTATCGAGGAATTACATTTGTCGCTGTGGTGATGTACGTCGATTATCGACGATTTACATTTGTTGCTGCGGTGATTAACGTCGACTATCGAGGAATTACATTTGTTGCTGTGGTGATTAACGTCGATTATCAACGAATTACATTTGTTGCTGTGGTGATAAACGTCGATTATGGACGAATTACATTTGTTGCTGCGGTGATGAACGTCGATTCTCGACAAATTACATTTGTTGCTGTGGCGATTAACGTCGATTATCGACGAATTACATATGATGCTGCGGTGATAAACGTGATTATCGAGGAATTACATTTGTTGCTGTAGTGATAAACGTGATTATCGAGGAATTACATTTGATGCTGCGGTGATAAACGTGATTATCGACGAATTACATTTGTTGCTGTAGTGATAAACGTCGATTCTCGACGAATTACATTTGTTGCTGTGGTGATTAACGTCGATTATCGACGAATTACATTTGATGCTACGCTGATAAACATCGATTATGGACGAATTACATTTGTTGCTGCGGTGATGAACGTCGATTACCAACGAATAACATTTGTTACTGCGGTGATAAACGTGATTATCGACGAATCAAATTTGTTGCTGTAGTGAAAACATCGATTATCGACGAATCACATTTGTTTCTGTAGTGGTAAACGTTGATTATCGACGCATTACATTTGTTGCTGTGGTAATAAACACCGATTATCGACGAATCATATTTGTTGCTGTGGTGATAAACGTCGATTACCGACGAATTACATTTGTTGCTGTAATAAAAATGACGATTCTCGACGAATTACATTTGTTGCTGCGGTGATAAACGTGATTATCGACGAGTCAAATTTGTTGCTGTAGCGATAAAGGTCGATTATCGACGTATTGCATTTGTTGCTGTAGTGACAAACGACGATTATCGACGAATTACTTTTGTTGCTGTGGTGATAAATGTGATTATCGAGGAATTACATTTGTTGCTGAGATGATAAACGTCGATTATGGGCGAAATACATTTGTTGCTGTGATGATAAACGTGATTATCGACTAATCACATTTGTTACTGTAGTGAAAACGTTGATTATCGACGAATTACATTTGTTTCTGTAATGATAAACGTTGATTATCGACGAATTACATTTGTTGCTACGCTGATAAACGTCGATTATGGACGAATTACATTTGTTGCTGTGGTGATTAACATCGATTATCGACGAATTACATTTGATGCTGCGGTGATATACGTAATTATCGAGGAATTACATTTGTTGCTGTAGTGATAAACGTCGATTCTCGACGAATTACATTTGTTGCTGTGGTGATTAACGTCGATTATCGACGAATTACATTTGATGCTAAGCTGATAAACGTCAATTATGGACGAATTACGTTTGTTGCTGCGGTGATGAACGTCGATTACCGACGAATAACATTTGTTACTGCGGTGATAAACGTGATTATCGACGAATCACATTTGTTGCTGTAGTGAAAACGTCGATTATCGACGAATCACATTTGTTTCTGTAGTGGTAAACGTTGATTATCGACGCATTACATTTGTTGCTGTGGTAATAAACACCGACCATCGACGAATCATATTTGTTGCTGTAGTGATAAACGTCGATTATCGACGAATTACATTTGTTGCTGTGTTGATAAACGTCGATTATCGACGAAAAACATTTGTTACTGCGGTGATAAAAGTGATTATCGACGAATCACGTTTGTTGCTGTAGTGAAAACGTCGATTATCGACGAATTACATTTGTTGCTGTGGTGATAAACGTGATTATCGAGGAATTACATTTGTTGCTGCGGTGATAAACGTGATTATCGACGAATTACATTTGTTGCTGTGGTGGTAAACGTTGATTATCGACGCATTACATTTGTTGCTGTGGTAATAAACACCGATTATCGACAAATCATATTTGTTGCTGTAGTGATAAACGTCGATTATCGACGAATTACATTTGTTGCTGTGGTGATAAACGTCGATTATCGACGAATCACATTTGATTCTGTAGTGGTAAACGTTGATTATCGACGCATTACATTTGTTGCTGTGGTAATAAACACCGACTATCGACGAATCATATTTGTTGCTGTAGTGATAAACGTCAATTATCGACGAATTACATTTGTTGCTGTAGTGAAAACGTCGATTATCGACGAATTACGTTTGTTGCTGCGGTGATAAACGTGATTATCGAGGAATTACATTTGTTGCTGCGATGATAAACGTCGATTATGGGCGAATTACATTTGTTGCTGCGGTGATGAACGTCGATTACCGACGAATAACATTTGTTACTGCGGTGATAAACGTGATTATCGACGAATCACATTTGTTGCTGTAGTGAAACATCGATTATCGACGAATCACATTTGATTCTGTAGTGGTAAACGTTGATTATCGACGCATTACATTTGTTGCAGTGGTAATAAACACCGACTATCGACGAATCATATTTGTTGCTGTAGTGATAAACGTCGATTATCGACGAATTACATTTGTTGCTGTGGTGATAAACGTAGATTATCGACGAATTACATTTGTTGCTGTAGTAAAAATGACGATTATCGACGAATTACATTTGTTGCTGTAGTGATATAGTCTACGTCGATTATCGACGAATTACATTTGTTGCTGTAGTGATAAACGTCGATTATCGACGAATTACATTTGTTGCTGTGGTGATAAACGTCGATTATCGACGAATTACATTTGTTGCTGTAGTGATAAACGTCGATTATCAACGAATTACATTTGTTGCTGTGGTGATAAACGTCGATTATCGACGAATTACATTTGTTGCTGTAGTAAAAATGACGATTATCGACGAATTACATTTGTTGCTGCGGTGATAAACGTGATTATCGACGAGTCAAATTTGTTGCTGTAGTGATAAAGGTCGATTATCGACGAATTGCATTTGTTGCTGCGGTGATGAACGTCGATTATGGACGAATTACATTTGTTGCTGTGGTAATTAACGTCGATTATCGACGAATTACATTTGATGCTACGCTGATAAACGTCAATTATGGACGAATTACATTTGTTGCTGCGGTGATGAACGTCGATTACCGACGAATAACATTTGTTACTGCGGTGATAAACGTGATTATCGACGAATCACATTTGTGCTGTAGTGAAAACGTCGATTATCGACGAATCACATTTGTTTCTGTAGTGGTAAACTTTGATTATCGACGCATTACATTTGTTGCTGTGGTAATAAACACCGACTATCGACGAATCATATTTGTTGCTGTAGTGATAAACGTCGATTATCGACGAATTACATTTGTTGCTGTGGTGATAAACGTCGATTATCGACGAATAACATTTGTTACTGCGGTGATAAACGTGATTATCGACGAATCACATTTGTTGCTGTAGTGAAAACGTTGATTATCGACGAATTACATTTGTTGCTGTGGTGATAAACGTGATTATCGAGGAATTACATTTGTTGCTGTAGTAAAAATGACGATTATCGACGAATTACATTTGTTGCTGTAGTGATATAGTCTACGTCGATTATCGACGAATTACATTTGTTGCTGTAGTGATAAACGTCGATTATCGACGAATTACATTTGTTGCTGTGGTGATAAACGTCGATTATCGACGAATTACATTTGTTGCTGTAGTGATAAACGTCGATTATCGACGAATTACATTTGTTGCTGTGGTGATAAACGTCGATTATCGACGAATTACATTTGTTGCTGTAGTAAAAATGACGATTATCGACGAATTACATTTGTTGCTGCGGTGATAAACGTGATTATCGACAAGTCAAATTTGTTGCTGTAGTGATAAAGATCGATTATCGACGAATTGCATTTGTTGCTGCGGTGATGAACGTCGATTATGGACGAATTACATTTGTTGCTGCGGTGATGAACGTCGATTCTCGACGAATTACATTTGTTGCTGTGGTGATTAACGTGATTATCGACAAATCACATTTGTTACTGTAGTGAAAACGTTGATTATCGACGAATTACATTTGTTTCTGTAATGATAAACGTTGATTATCGACGAATTACATTTGTTGCTACGCTGATATACGTCGATTATGGACGAATTACATTTGTTGCTGTGGTGATTAACATCGATTATCGACGAATTACATTTGATGCTGCGGTGATAAACGTGATTATCGAGGAATTACACTTGTTGCTGTAGTGATAAACATCGATTCTCGACGAATTACATTTGTTGCTGTGGTGATAAACGTGATTATCGACAAATCACATTTGTTACTGTAGTGAAAACGTTGATTATCGACGAATTACATTTGTTTCTGTAATGATAAACGTTGATTATCGACGAATTACATTTGTTGCTACGCTGATATACGTCGATTATGGAGGAATTACACTTGTTGCTGTAGTGATAAACATCGATTCTCGACGAATTACATTTGTTGCTGCGGTGATAAACGTGTTTATCGAGGAATTACACTTGTTGCTGTAGTGATAAACGTCGATTCTCGACGAATTACATTTGTTGCTGTGGTGATTAACGTCGATTATCGACGAATTACATTTGATGCTACGCTGATAAACGTCAATTATGGACGAATTACATTTGTTGCTGCGGTGATGAACGTCGATTACCGACGAATAACATTTGTTACTGCGGTGATAAACGTGATTATCGACGAATCACATTTGTTGCTGTAGTGAAAACGTCGATTATCGACGAATCACATTTGTTACTGTAGTGGTAAACGTTGATTATCGACGCATTACATTTGTTCCTGTGGTAATAAACACCGATTATCGACGAATCATATTTGTTGCTGTAGTGATAAACGTCGATTATCGACGAATTACATTTGTTGCTGCGGTGATAAACGTCGATTATCGACGAATAACATTTGTTACTGCGGTGATAAACGTGATTATCGACGAATCACATTTGTTGCTGTAGTGAAAACGTCGATTATCGACAAATTACATTTGTTGCTGCAGTGATAAACGTGATTATCGAGGAATTACATTTGTTGCTGCGGTGATAAACGTGATTATCGACGAATTACATTTGTTGCTGTAGTGGTAAACGTTGATTATCGACGCATTACATTTGTTGCTGTGGTAATAAACACAGATTATCGACGAATCATATTTGTTGCTGTAGTGATAAACGTCGATTATCGACGAATTACATTTGTTGCTGTGGTGATAAACGTCGATTATATCGACGAATAACATTTGTTACTGCGGTGATAAACGTGATTATCGACGAATCACATTTGTTGCTGTAGTGAAAACGTCGATTATCGACGAATTACATTTGTTGCTGCGGTGATAAACGTGATTATCGAGGAATTACATTTGTTGCTGCGATGATAAACGTCGATTATGGGCGAATTACATTTGTTGCTGCGGTGATGAACGTCGATTACCGACGAATAACATTTGTTACTGCGGTGATAAACGTGATTATCGACGAATCACATTTGTTGCTGTAGTGAAATCGTCGATTATCGACGAATCACATTTGATTCTGTAGTGGTAAACGTTGATTATCGACGCATTACATTTGTTGCTGTGGTAATAAACACCGACTATCGACGAATCATATTTGTTGCTGTAGTGATAAACGTCGATTATCGACGAATTACATTTGTTGCTGTAGTGGTAAACGTTGATTATCGACGCAGTACATTTGTTGCTGTGGTAATAAACACCGATTATCGACGAATCATATTTGTTGCTGTAGTGATAAACGTCGATTATCGACGAATTACATTTGTTGCTGTGGTGATAAACGTCAATTATCGACGAATTACATTTATTGCTGTAGTGATAAACGTCGATTATCGACGAATTACATTTGTTGCTGTAGAAAAAATGACGATTATCGACGAATTACATTTGTTGCTGCGGTGATAAACGTGATTATTGACGAGTCATATTTGTTGCTGTAGTGATAAAGGTCGATTAACGACGAATTGCATTTGTTGCTGTGGTGATAAACGTCAATTATCGACGAATTACATTTATTGCTGTAGTGATAAACGTCGATTATCGACGAATTACATTTGTTGCTGTAGAAAAAATGACGATTATCGACGAATTACATTTGTTGCTGCGGTGATAAACGTGATTATTGACGAGTCATATTTGTTGCTGTAGTGATAAAGGTCGATTATCGACGAATTGCATTTGTTGCTGTAGTGACAAACGACGATTATCGACGAATTACATTTGTTGCTGTGGTGATAAACGTGATCATCGAGGAATTTTTTTAGTTTCAATATTATTCAGAGAATCAATTTAGCCCTTTCTTGCTTTGTTATAATACTGTAATTTGGTTATTTTGTGTGCTCTGTCACTACAGCTGGTTTAAACTACATTAAATTTACATGGAAATACGTTAGCGCTCAACAATGGACCCCAAAAACAGCAGATAATTTTAGACACAAAATTCGACATTGGATGAGAAATCTATTTGTGTATAAAATTAATGTTATTATTAATGATAATGTAATCTTAAATTTAGTGTTTACGCCTTGCTTTCTTAACAGAAAATTCTTCTATTTATTGTACAAATCCAAACATTATCTAAATATGATAATTAACTGTTTTTGAGCAATAGATTTTTGAAACCATCCTAATGGCAAAAAATGAAGTACCATTTTAGATTTGAGTAGCCATTAATTTTATACCTTGGGTAACCTTTGATTAATTTGGGAATTCATACTTTTAAAAAACATGTGACAATATAAATATATATATATATATGGATGTGGTTATGAAATTAAGAAAAATAGTTTATAGCTCTTCAGTAACTCTAAAGTTGCCAAATGTAGTCATAGAATCAGGCCCACCATCGTACTTCGTTTGTAATAAGTTACAGCACAGAGAAGAAAGAGATAGAGGTCGCATTCAGTATAGTGCGCTGAATGGGTATCGATTTGTTGGTTCTCCAGTTTGCCATACGGATGGCAGGGTCAGCACCTTGTCAGTCTATCCCTCCATTCATCAATTAATTATTACTACAGATCTATGACAAACAATAAATGTTAGTTATAATCTGTTTTTGGAAGTGACCGTTTCTTTTTTTCTGTGGTTACAGCTATCTACAACATGAGCCTATGTGTCTGACAACGTATATGTCAGTTAAACAAAACAGATTTTACATCTAGAGTAAAATTCAACAAATTGGTCTAAAGTTGAAGGGTGCAAACTACCAATAAAAAAAAATCAAAGGAGCTCCATTTTATTGAGTAGAGATTTTGGAAAAACAGAAAGGGTTGTAAAAACTAGGAACTTTAACCTGAGAGAGATTGCGTCCTTCAGCCAAACGTAAATGGTCACATATTTAAGTAAATTCACTTGACTTTCCTTAATATATATACAGGATATTCATAAAAAACACTTCAAGACTTCAGAATAAGATTATGTACATAATAACTAAGAAAAAGGATCTTATAAACATATGTCCTTAAACGCTTAGTTTTCCGTCTGTCTGTCTAAATGTGTTTTTTTACGTCATCTTAATAACCCCTCAAGATATCATCTTCAAACCTGGTACATATGAGGAACAATAAGACCTAATCCAGTATGGAGTACCAAGTACATACTTGGTACCATTTCAAAATGGCGGCTATTTTTAGTTGTCAAAGCTTTAATACCTTAAAAAGAATAAAATAAAAAAAACTAAAAAATTCAATTTCCTAAAAGATGGTACAAAGATTGTTTAGATCGGACCAATAATAACTGATAAGTTTTAATTTTTGTAATACAAGATACTGATTGACCAGGGTAGCGAAGCCACCTAGAATTTACCTTTATAATATGTTTAACTGGAATATAATGGAAACATGGAAAGATTATTTTAAGGAATTGTTAGAAGGAACGGAGGTGGAAGAAGATGGAATGGGAGAGGAGATGATTAATACGGAAGACGATGAAAACTTAAGTATAGGAGAATTGGAAAAAGCGGTAAAGGAGATGAGGGATGGAAAGTCACCAGGAGAGGATGAAGTGACGGTGGAGATGATTAAAGCGGCAGGACCGATGGGAATGCAATGGTTATACAGAGTGATGAGGGGGATATGGAAAAGTAAGAGGATACCAAAAGACTGGGAAATGGGCATAATTGTACCAATTTATAAAAAAGGGAACAAACAGAAGTGTGAGAATTATAGGGGGATAACCCTTTTGTGTCAGAGTATGAAGATCTACGAAAGCTTACTGCTTCAAAAAATAAAACCAGTACTGGAAGAAACAGGAAGAGAGGAGCAGTGTGGATTTAGAAGAGGTAGGTCAACAGTAGATGCGATTTTTGTGATAAGGCAAGTGCTGGAAAAGAGATGGGAGTATGGAAAGGATACAGTGATAGCGTTCATAGATTTACAAAAAGCATATGACAAAGTGAAGAGAGAAATGATTTGGGAGAATCTGAGAAGAAGAGGGATAAAGGAGGGGATAATTGAAAGGATTAGGAATCTTTATGAAATATGTAAAAGTAAAGTAAGGATAGAAGAAAAATTCACACAATCCTTTAAAACAGAGAGAGGTGTAAGACAGGGTAGTGTACTATCACCTTTTCTTTTCAATGTGATCATGGATGAAATCATTGCAGGGGTTCAGATGGACAGAAGAGCTGAGGACTTGAAGGTGGTTGCATATGCAGATGATGTAATGATATGGGAAGAAAGAGAAGAAGAGTTGGAACGAGAGTTGGCGAAATGGGCAGAAGTGGCAAAGAAGTATGGACTGAAGATGAATGTACAAAAATGTAAGGTAATGAAGGTGGGAAGAATGGATGGAGGAAATGAAGATAT